>JAOYNC020138137.1:0-21751 GCA_025802115.2 Bertia moriformis
GTGATGGTAGAGGAGTGGAGGCTCGGAGAAAATGGATCGCTCGGTGGTGTGGATCGCTCGGTAGTGAGTCACGTTAGTTAAATGCACATGAAAACCTCGGGATCTTTTTCCTTGGTCGACAACTAAAATGTATCTTCGTGCAATGGACACGTCGAGATAGTCAGGGATTTGCCCCGCTTCTTGCATAGGGTTCCAACGGACAAGACAAGCTAGCCTCTGACCGTCACTTCACCGAACAACAGCGATCGAGATTCCTCCGATATGGTGACATGCCATTTGATCGCTCGCATTGTATACGCATACGCCTTGCATCCGCATGCTGCAGGATCTCGAGCTCCGGTCGAATCTTAAATCAAGCATAAGTTGAAGGATTATTCGGGCGATTGATTGGACGACCGACTAGGCATCTCGGCCGGGCTCTCCTGTCAGAGTGGGACCGAGATCTCGCACTTGTTCGGGGGATCTTTGCGGGTCTTCAGCATTGACCAAGTGCGATTTTTTTGAAGGGAAGGGGGCTTTATGATTATTTTGGCTCTAATGTCAGTGGCATAAAAGGGTGAATGAGTCCCTGGTGCGAGTGGATTATGAATTGACGCGGGATCCGTTCACATGAAAATTCTTTATACCCGGTCCTTTTCTCTTTTAAACCACGGAATATACGGAATACCGGCAATTTCCATTGTCACTCGCATGCCCGATCTTCGTTGATTCCCAAAATGTCGCGACCCAGTATCCACTTCGGGGTTGTTTACTTCAGTATCGCAGCTCTGGTACATTTGAAACCCGAGTATGGAGTGCTCAACTCATCTGTCTTGACGTTCATCGGGTTGTCAATTATTGCAACAGCACTCCGGATTATCTATGACTTAAGTTTGTACCCTCGATTTTTCACTCCCCTTAAACAACTGCCGACACCACCGGTGAGATCTCCTGTCCATTCCTAACTCGTGAAGGGGGTTGTTCTGACTATCGAATCAGATACGAACATGGCTCAGAGGCAACACAAAATCTATATTCCTAGAGACTCCGCTGGATGAAATGGCAGACTGGATCAGAAATGTTCCCAATGACGGGTTGATCCGCTATTATATGGTTGGAAACCTAGAACGTGTTCTTTTGACATCCCCCAAAGCCCTCAGTGAGGTGCTTGTTCACAAAGCGTATGATTTCTGCAAGCCGGAACTGGTCCAACTCCAGCTGAGGCGTGTTACCGGAAATGGTCTCCTTCTCGCGGAGGGGGATGAACATAAGGTGCGACCCTTCATTACTGCTTTCCAAACAATGTATTAACTGCATCTACAGCTACAACGAAAGAATCTTATGCCAGCATTTTCCTACCGCCATGTCAAAGACCTTTACCCGGTATTCTGGGCCAAGAGCGCCGAAATGGCGAAGCTGATCGAACAAGAAATCAAATCTCGGGAAAACCCAGAAGACAACATCGTCCAGATCGGTAACTGGGCCAGCAGAGCGACATTGGATATTGTCGGTCTCGCAGGAATGGATCATGACTTTGAATCTCTACGAGACCCCGATAATGAGCTCAACCGGCAGTACCGGCGATTCTTCAATGACGACCCCAAGATGACAAGAATCATTGTGCTCCTTGGTTTGTTTGCAGTCGACCTAAAACTCCTTCAAAAACTCCCCGTCCGGCGCAACAAGATAGCCCAAGAGACATCTGGATTCCTCCGCAGCGTCGCCCGCCAAATCATCCATGAGAAGCGCCAAAAAATAGAAAACAAGACCGAAAACAACGGAGTCGACATCATCTCCGTCGCCCTACAAAGCGGCACGTTCACAGAAGAAAACCTCGTCGACCAAATGATGACCTTCCTAACAGCTGGCCACGAAACAACAGCTACAGCCATGCAATGGGCGATCTATGCCCTCTGCAAACACCCAGACATCCAAACTCGTCTCCGCGAAGAAATCCGCACAAATCTCCCCTCCATCTCCTCCGCCTCACCAGCTCCCTTATCCGCTGCAACCCTCGACTCCCTCCCCTACCTCAACGCCGTCTGCAACGAAGTCATCCGCTTCTACCCCTCCGTCCCCGCTACTGTCCGCATCGCCTCCCGCGACACCACCATCACTGGCGTCCCCATCCCCAAAGATACCTTCTTCATGATCTCTCCACACATCATCAACCGACAGGAAGAATTCTGGGGTCCCGAGGCAGCTACATTCAACCCAGAACGATGGATCGACCCTGACACAGGGCGCGCGAATAAGACAGGCGGGACGAGCAATAACTACGCTTTGTTGACCTTCCTCCATGGGCCGAGGAGTTGCATCGGGCAAGGATTTGCGAAGGTTGAGCTGGCTTGCTTGGTTGCTACGATAGTAGGCAAGTTTGAGATGGAATTGAGGGATCCGGATGCGAAGCTGGAGATTAGGAAGGGTGCGACGGTGCATCCTAAGGATGGGGTTATGGCGAGGCTTACGCCGTTGGAGGGGTGGTGATTTGGATTTAGAGCTAGAGTGTTGAAGGCGTTTGGTGGTCTTTGTCTTTTGTTTATATCTTGTTTGTTGTTTAGCCAATCATATGTTCTACTTTATATTCTCTAACGGCAGAGTTTCAAAAGCGAATGGCTCGTTCCAAGGTAAAATAGCAATTCTAACTTCCTACTAATATAACCGAATTCAATGGCTACTATAATTCTGCAGAATGGGGCGTCAAGAGGACTCACGCCATAGTCGCCGTCTCTCGTAGAAAGATATCTTTGCGGCTCAGTAAGAGTCTCGCTCATCAATTTTAGTCGCCATTCTGGGATTCCTTGAGTGAATTCCGGGAGCCAAAAGCTGTCGTGACAGGAGAAGTTTTGTCTGCGCCCAACCTCAGAGGGTAGATAAGTCACAGATTTATATGGGCAAGAGGGTGCTTACGGCACTTAATTTGAAGCATCATAACTCGTTCCAACAATATCCGATATGGTGTAATGGTTAACATCGCCGTCTCTCACACGGCAGCTCGGGGTTCGATTCCCCGTGTCGGAACATATCGACGATTTCTTTTTGTTTTTGAACCGTCAGGTTTCAATTACTTTTGCATTTTTATTCAATGCCCATTTAGTGTTCTTTGTGTTGAACTCTTAATTGGCTATGCTATTTAACGATATTCATCCCTGAAAACCATAACCTTCTCAGTCTCACCATATTCATCCTCCTCAATCCACGCCCTCCACATCCCTCCACAATTGAAATCAAACACGACCTTTCCATGTCGTAGTCTGTGCCCTTGACTTTCCGCATCGACTTTCGCCTCCGCCTCAATTCCGATGATCCCGCCTTCTCCCTCACGAGTTGCGCCCCATCGCTTTCCGGCAGATGATTGCAACTCGCCACCCGGCCCTGCAATGGCTGTGATAGCTTGAGCAAGGGTGGTTGAAGAAGCGGGTGGTGAAAAACGGAGCATTGCGCTTGCTGTGCGAGCTGCTGCAATACGGAGGAAAGAGTCGCCGTTCCCTGTGCCAGAGAGGGCTACTGCTCGTCTGGTGGTGCGAGCGTGCGACTCGACCTCGTCTGAGTAGCCCTTCTCATCATTGTCAGGGGTGTGCTGGCTATCAGGATTGGCTGCCTGGATAGATGTATATGCACTATTTCTTTTGTTGATGAACGATGGCGTGCACTCTGAGAATAAAGAGCGGATATTTTTGAATCCCCAGGTTGGGGAACTTGGCGTTGTTGGAGAGATCAATGCTTCCTGCTCGTCCGGAACATCCGCTTCTTCATCTTCCCCAGAATATGACGGATAGCTAACATCCCAAGCCTCCGCCCAGAACCCAGAACCCATAGTCGGTGTATCACCAATCCTCCCAGGCCATTTATTCGTGAGTCCTCCGGTACTCGTCGCGACAGCCAAATTCCCCCATTTATCAAGACACACGCAGCCAACTGTGCCTTGGCTCATGGGTATGAGTTCCTGAGCCTCCTCCTCTCCGTCTTCACTAGCAGCTTTACCATTCCCCTCCAATCCCCGGCGATGTTCCTTCCACCTCTTCTCCGTCCAAAACCACTCATCAGGCATAATCTCCATCCCCCACTCCCTCGCCCTCTCCTCCACATACGGCGCCACAAGCTGCATATGCATACTCCCGCCATCGCCATTCGGCTTGCCGTCCGTATCATAACCCGTGCGGAGTAACGACTCCCTCGCAAGACGAATAGGATGCCTCACGTTCCGGAGTCCCATAACCCCGGCTCCTCTTTTGATATTTTCCCGGCTTTCATCGTCGTCTCGACAAACAGAGGTAACCATAACCGAAGCTTCCATCTCAATCGTCCCGGCGGAGGTGAAGACGCTTCCACGACCGCAGTTGAAGAGTTCATCGTCTTCCATTAGTGAGACGGCGTGAGTGGCTGCGTCTAGGGCGGTCGCGCCATCTTGTAAGAGGTCCTTCGTCGAGCGGAGATAGGATAGTAATGAGGCATGGTATTTCTCGTAGAGGTCTGGGGGGAGTGTGGAGCGGTGGATATCGCCGGCACCGCCGTGGAGGATTAGAGTTGGTTTGAAAGTTGGTGATGCCGATTTATTAGCCATTATGTCGGATGCTAGGTCGGTGTTAGGGGTATTATGTCGCTGCGAGGCTTTATTTTAAAGGGGATTGGTCTTCGGATGTATGCGGCTAGAGATACTTGGGTACGAAGAGGGGCATTGGGCGTAGCATGTCAGTGCGCCCGGTTGTATATTTCTAGGAGGCTGGAACCTGCAGTTTTATAGTAGAAGAAGGGTCCCCGGCATAAATTACCCCTGGGGTACAGGATATCGGTGTCGCGCGATGTGAATTCGGGGATGGATGACGTTGTCCGTGCTTATCAGGAGCTTTTCCCCTTTGGGAAATACAGCTGTCAGACAAAGCATAGAGGCTGAGGCGGTGGACCATTCTTCGGACATTGATTGTTCATAAATTGTGCCAACATCGAACAGAAAAACTCCTATTCTGCAGTTCTATAAGCGAGTACTCGGTTACAGTGTATAGTGGTACATGGAAACAATGTGACATATAGTGCATCCAAATGTCGCATTATACCTGATAATCCGCAAGATAATGTACAAGAATGGAAATGCCCCAGGCGAACGAATCACCCCGACATCTCCGAACAACTGCTTTTGATCTCCCAGCAACACAACATAATCATAATGCAAAATCTGTGAAATCCATAAACCGCCGTCAAAATAGTGAGTAGTTATAACATAAATGGAAGCCGAAGACAGAAAGGAAAACTCTATGCCACGCTCCCTGTAAAAAAGCAGCAAAAAGCAATGACCGGGACCCAACACCAGTGAAGAGAGAAGAGATGAGAGTGTATCAAGGTATAAATCGAAGATTGCGAGACGAGAGGATATTCGCTTCGAATCGATATATTAGGGAGGTGTTTAGATGACAGCCTTTCCTTCGGCCGGAGGCGGAGGGGGGAGCTAAATCGGTAAAAGTCAGCCAAGCCATTCAAGAGCACGCCTGTTTTAGCGCTTAATTAGCAACCGAGTCTCACCTCGAGTTTTGTGTTGTCCGCCATAAGTCTCTGGAAACCAATACCAACGCCCTCGATAACACCCAGGAAAACAGCACACATGATAGCCGAGTTCCTAGCAGCCTTGTAACCACCACGGATAGCCAAGGAACCACCAGTGAAGAAACCAGCGATAACTGTTCAAACCAGCAGTTAGCTAAATGAATGGCTTCCTTTTCTCCGAAAATCCGACACCAGCCACTATCTACTTGCAGAAAGGGTAAACTGACTGGCATTGTATGCATCCTCCTTTCGGCGAATTCCCTTGATCGCACAGTCGTATGTCGAAAACATACCACCCCAGACACCAAAGTTACCACCGAGAACGGGTGCTCGTGCCTTGATGGCTGTGATTGCGCCTATCCGTCGCTCTCCGTAGGGGCTGTTTCTGAATCCCTTAACACCGTGCCAGACTGCACCACCGATTGCCTAGAAGAGACAAGATATCAGTATCCGGGTGTGCAATGGGGCATGCTTCATGGGTCCGGGTAAAGACATACACCCATACAGAAAGCACCACCGAAGTCGCTCAGGGCAACCCAGGGGCAAGGATCTCTCGAGTGATCCATAGCGAATTATTGCAAGTCGTAAGAAAAAGGTAGAGAACCGGATTGAGGGGTAGGTCGCTAATTCGGCGTAGCCGTGAAGCCGGTAGTTCAAAGAAATGTGCGGTTTCGGAAGAGCAAAAAAGTTGAGCGGAACACGGGAAGCGAGGTTTGTACGTCCCGGTGGTGAAATGGACAGGTCGAAAGTCTTCCTAGACTGTTGCGAGGCCGGCGAGACGATGTTTTAGACAGGCGACGAGGCCGAGGGTGGGCACAATGGAGTTTGCGGATCGCAACAACTTTTTCTCTTCCGGCGGGAAAAAACGTGACTTTGGCCGGGGCACATCATGTGACTTATTGATGACTAAACATTGAAAACCAATCATATTAATCATAGCACTCCGTCACTTTTCTGCAAGCTTACTGCTATTTACAGTCTGTCTATGGTCATGATGGCAAGTTCCAAATAAAGTCCAATGCACCCCCTTCAAGCGCTGGTATTTGTCCACCGCTACTAATACCAAACGGAGCCATCGACGGATCGAACGGCAACGAAAGCCAATCGTCCGCAGCCATATCATTCAACGATGGAATGAAGCTGATATCCGACATGCTCTGTGATATCGGCGTACTGCTCACCATTTTTGCATTGCTTATATCGGTCACGTTATCAGGCCGTGAAGGTGGTCCTGTGGAAGATGCTGTGGTAGTTCCGCGGCTGTTCTTCACGCCCTTTGATGATACTAGTAGGTTGCGTCGCAAACGCGAGACGTGTAGGTCTAGGAGTGTAGCATAGCGGCTACTTAGATGGATATCATCTAGTGAATTTGACTTCAGCGCCTGAATGGTTTTTTCAAGGATATTGAGTGATTCGCGGAGTTTTGCTTGGCGCGCGCCCAAACTTAGGGCCTTCATTAGGAATATAGACGAGCTTGTTATGCGCAGAAATGTGCGGACCGGAGAGAATCGCAAAGCTCCAGTTTCTGCGAGCTGACTGACTTTTTGTAGAATCTGGCAGCATCCGTCGATGACTTCTTGGATATACTCGTAATCGATGGAGTCGATGTTCAAAGGGCGCACTTCTTCCAGGTTGGGTTCACCGTCTGCAAGAACACGTTCTACCACAGCTTGCATTCCGACTGAGTGGGTGTAGACGCGGACAAAGTGATATTCGATAAAGAGGATGTTGAAGAATGGTTTCTCCACCACTGCACTCGTAGTCAGTCCATGTTCCATGGAACACGGTATCAACAGGATACTCACATTGGGGTCGGAGATACTTCTCTTTCCACTGAGTGAGCAACGGGCGAAAATGATCCAATAGATCGATATACCGACCACTGTGTAATTGCTGCCTCGCAAATGAAACAGAAGGAAAGAAAGTATCAGTAACCGATTTAGCCAATTTGGTCAAATCCATCCATGAGTCCATGAACATGAACCATCCATCTCCAGAACGGCTGAGCTCTCTCGTCGCTTGCCCTCCTATAATCGCATGGTTCAGACTCTGTGGCATAAGCGATATACACCCTATCCTCCATGCCAATTGGTTAATGTATACGTATAGTAGGCGCTGTACGCGCTGTTTGCGGAACTTCATCTGGTCACTGGGCATGAGCCCTTCCGGCTCTGATAGAGAGTCCGGTTCATTATCCCCAACCTCAAAGATGTCGAGTTCATGTGCAAGCGACAATGCAGATCCAAGTAGCATCCAGGACATCTGGTCTGATCTTCTAGCAGGTTCAATCATGTCTTCTAGCCACCTGTCAGCAGACAGCGTATCTTCGTCATCGGCGTTTGTGCGAGAATCGGTGGTTCCTGTCATCAGGTCACAATCCCAACCGTCAACTTCCGGAGGGAAATGCAGTGAACGGGGATGCCATTCGGACATCAATAGAAGAGCCTCGATGGTACCAATGCCGCGAATCTTGGACGACGTAGATTTATCCTGACCAAATATTAGGCGTGTGATTAGTTGCTGACAATGCTGCCAAAGACGGTGGTGGATGAAGAAGTTCCTTGATTCGCCGCCAGCTCCTGGTAATACGTGATAGCGAGCAGATACCATCAAGATTGTACAGCAGAGGACTGGATCGCGTGTAAGGAGGCAGTAATGATTTGCATGATTTACGTAGAAGTCTGTAAGTATCGGGGATAAAGGAGACATGTTCTTGAAGAACCTGAAGCTCAAGTTAGCTCTGTACAGACAGTGCCCAAGGTGAGAATGAGGCCCACAAGTCAATAAATGTCACCGCTTCTCTGGAAGTAAACCATCCCATCTTTACAAAGCGGCATGACTCCCAGACATCAAGGACTTCTTTTGCCACCCGAGAGATTTCCACGGGGTGCACCGTCCTCGTTGAACCCTCAAAAGGACCTGAATAACCGCCTTCTAATGAGTCTTCGCTTCTGGTGGTTCTTCTCTCAGAAGATATAGCATTTCCTGGTTGAGAGCCCGTGGTCATGCCATTTCCACGGCTGTGCGCCGCAGCAGCTTCGAAAAGGATATTCAATGCATCATTCCCACTGGCCACGACGGTGCGCATCATCGAATTGCCGAGACTAGAGGTAGGTTGTTGTGTATTTTGACCACTCCCATTAACACCAACGGTATTCTCTGTGATTGTGGTTTCATCGTTTCCTGGGCTAGGTCCATACTCCGACATGTCATACGAGTCATGCCTGTCACTAGCATCATTCGACCGCCTCCTTCTCGTCCTTGGTGAAGGCGTATCCACGCCATCTTCTGCACCTAAGCAAAACCCACATCAGTACAAATGCATCACAATCAAACCAGACCCGGACAGCAACCCACATCTCTTTCTTCCCCTTTCCCACGGCCTCTTCTCACTAAACAAACACTCCTTCTGCTCCCTCCGACACCTCGCACACGGAGGCCCGACTGCCGCACCATCTTCTCCCGTTCCGAGTTCACATTTAGCCTTGCGTTGCCGACAGGAGATACAAGCTTTGTAGGTGCGCTGGTACACCCGGTCCGCGGTGTGTTCTCCACGGGATGGCCTTCTGATTTCCATATCAGTTAGGGTGGCGAATTGGCCAATAGCATTGAAAGGATTGGTATATGGTTCGTCTGGGGCGATATGAGGTCACGTAGCGTTCCAGGCCGAGAGACGACAGATGGTGGAATGGTATCAAAATATCCGGGAAAGGAGGTGCGGGGCGGATGTTGCGAAATAGCCGCTGATTGCCGGCTGCGGGTGTTTGGAACATCCGGTGGAGGGTAGCCCTAACACCCAGGTCCAATTGGCGATCGTGTTTTGGAATTACTGCAAATAGTTAATATCTATTCATGCGATTGGGATGTGAATGTTATAGTTTGCAAGTCCCCATCTACTTTGTATTATTTCGTGGACATAGTCAGTAACTGACTATGATATATATCACGTGTATTCATGTAAATTTACACTCCTAGTAAAAGTTGCAGTTTTCTTGATTTGAAAATTGATAATAATAGTTCTAGAATAATTTCAAAAATAACAACGAAAGATGGCAAATCATAATCCAGAAAACGGAAACAAGCGGAAACCCATCCATGCAGCTCGGGTATTCCAGCAGCGGAAGATTCCCGCCCCTCGAACAGCCGTGCAGAAAGCAACCGCCTGTCCGAAATACAACGATCAACTGTATACTTTGACTAGTCGAGAAGAATGATGGATCGGTTTAGGAGGGTACCCTTGTATAACCGGTTAGAAACTTGTACGCCTATTGCCGGGTCAGGTTTCGTATTTGCATCCGCTCTCTGCTTTTATACTTCTAGCCCTGGGTCGTGGGGCGAGCGCTCAGGTGCGTGCCCTGGGTGCTCAGTGTGTTATCACCGCAGTAGTCTTAATTAAAACACGCAAAGCCAAATCCTACTACTGTTCATAAAGACGCAAATCACAATTCCTATCTCACCCTAAAAGCCTTGACGTCCTTGTATTCGTATACTGGCGTAAGTCCGCTCATGTCATACTCGCTGATGATATCGACCATGCACTCCTTGTTCTCCAGCAAATTTCAGAGCTTTTGCATCGGTCGTCCTCGTACTCTCTTGTATATCCATGCAGAAGTAGCAATCGTCTTTTAGTCAGATCTGATTCGGCCCGTGATCTTTCCGCCCCCAGACAATACATAATAGTCTTGACTGCCATCTGATAAACTCGTCGCTTAGATTTAAAGGTTCCTATTAGATTGCCTTTCGCCTTAATTTCCCCATAGTTTACAATATCCATGGTATCTCTCGACTCTGTCGGTGACAGCTTGCCTGTAGATTTATCCAGGTATCCCAAACTGTCAGCAAAGCAAGCAGGACATTTCCAACATTTCTATAAGTTAGGCGCCGCGATCGATGGAGAGCCGAATCTGCTTTTCGTGGCTTGCAATCAGTTTCTGGTGATTATATCATGGCTAGCGATATCATGGGGTGAGGTGGATTCCTTACGCACTGCTCTAGATTATTGCTATCCGCTTGGATGATTTTCGCCACGGAAAGAATGTATTGGACGAAGTACTTGACATATACAAGGCTGCATTGGAGAAGAAAAGTATGATTTCACGCACAAGGATTGGGTGAGTGTTAAGCAAGACGACACGGCCACAGCCAGAAGTGTAGGCTTCACTGCATGGTAAGACCTTGATATTCCTTAAATCTGTATTCGTTCTTGTACTGGCGATAAACAGGGCTACGGTGTTCATGAACATTTGGAATTCAGAATTCGTTCAATCAGGATTCAACAACCACGCACGCGGATTCATAACCAACGTTAATAGCAAAGTTGAGCTCCAGCATCCTATGGTAGCAAGTGCATACAGAGAGGTGACCGCACAACAGCAGGATGTACAAGATCCACGACAAGCTTTTCAGGGAGCTCGGGAATATTACAGAGCAAACAAGGACAGCATTAAACTCCCATACAAGGAGCCGACTCTGAGCTATATTGTCAAGTGGCTCTCGGAACTCGGTAAATCCGTTGAACTACATGGCCTTCTAGAATACATCGACAAAAATTTACAGTCGACGTGGGAAAACGGTGGTCTTTACTACCCGAGAAATGACCAGCAAACCGACCTCAAAGGACGGTGGATACATATGAATCTTTTCATGGGTAATGTAACTATTGGATATGCTAGGTTAAACGTGGAGAACGGACAAAAGAAGATATGGTACTCTCCATGGAAAAAGGAGGATCTGGCCAGTCGTCCGTGGGTGAATGGAATAGACTATTCTCAAGGAGTCAACTGTTTGAGAGGTACTTGGGATGACACAGCTAGTGCCATGATTATCACCCTTGGGGAATGGGCTGGAAAAGGCATGAAGGTGGTTTTTGATGTCAAGAACTTGCCTGAGTATCTCTGGGTTATTTATGAAAAACACGGACTAGTTCTGAGTCGCCGGCTTGTTGAAGGGGTGAGTGTACATGTCAAAGCGGACATTGGACCAAGGGAAGAGGCGGACTTCGTGATTGTCAGAAGCATCTTGCTTCTTGTAAGTCAAGATTGTAGGCTCTGGTGTCCATCAGCCATAATCATAAGAAATGATAGTAGGTCGGTTGGCTTATCGAGAGAAGAATGTCAACTGGAATCAGCCCATACACAAAATGCCTCAGCAACATCAACGATAATACCCTCGTACATCAAGTTCCCGCACTGCTAAGTGAGCTTTAAAGAGCCCAGTGCGTGGTCGCTACTGGTCAGTGAGTATCCCAAAGCCCCGGAAATAATCCCGCTCTACCATGTTGGGAAGTCAGACAGATACATTACAGTACTAGACCTTTATATCTAGACAGTAACATCTAAAACCCAACCACCACAATTCACTACAGGAAACAAGAGCCAGCTATACACAGCCAAAGCCATACAAACAAATCAAAATGACCGACATAACCAACATAACCCTCTACACCTACTTCCGCTCCTCCTGCTCAGCGCGCCTCCGCATCGCCCTACACCTAAAATCCCTCCCCTACACCCCTATCCCAATCAACCTCCTAAAAGACGAGCAGCGCGCTCCAGACTACGGCAGCCTAAACCCCTCTCTTACCGTCCCATCACTTATCATCGAACACGGCACCAGCCGAACCATCACAATAACCCAATCCCTCGCTGCCCTCGAATACCTCGACGAAATCACCACCTCCCCATCAACACCCTCTCTCCTCCCCCCGCCCTCCGATCCAGAGACACGGGCAACAGTCCGCACCCTCGCATCCATAATCGCCTGCGATGTACAACCCGTTACGAACCTGCGTATTCTCAAACGCGTCGGACCGCTTGGTATGGACCGGGGTGCGTGGTCGAAGGATCTTATTATCGAGGGGCTCAGGGCGTACGAGGCGATTGTGGTGGAGTCGGCTGGGAAATTCAGTGTGGGGGATAGTATTACGATGGCGGATGTTTGCTTGGTGCCGGCTGTTTGGGGGGCGGAGAGGGTTGGGGTTGATATGGGGGAGTTTCCGACTATTAGGGGGGTGGCGGAGAGGCTGGAGGAGGAGGAGTGTGTCAGGAGGGGCCATTGGAGGACACAGGAGGATACACCAGGCGAGTTTAAGGTCCAGTAGATAGATAGTGTGAATAGGAGATTTGTTTGTACTTGCATGAGGCTGTCAGATTCTACTTCAATGTTCAGATTCATAGTCGTGTCATGTTCTTCACTTTTTAAACAGCAAGCATTCAAGATAAAAACGGAGAAAAAGCAATCTAAAACTCTAGTTTCAACGCAGGAAGGATAGTAGCCTCGCAGTCTCCAAAGCCCACGTAGCTTCCTTCCTCACCCGCCGAACCGCGCAGAACAACACGATCACCGTCCTCCAAGAAGATACGCTCCGAGCCATCACTCAGCTTAATAGGGTTCTTGCCGTTTGTCTGCTCCAGGATACTACCCTGCGTTTGGGGCTCCTTTCCAGAGATAGTACCACTACCAAGCAGATCACCAGTGTTCATGTTGCATCCCGTAATGGTATGGTGCGTAAGCATCTGAGGGAACGAGTACAGAAGGTTCTGCGCGTTGCTCTTCGAGATGACCGTCGACTTTCCACCATCGGGAGTAATCTCAACTTCAAGGGGAATGTTGAAGGCGTTGACGGCGCGCTTCTCACGGAGGTAGGGCAGCAAGGCCTCACGGTCACCTGGCTCGAGACCCGGCGCGCGGAAGGGCTCCAATGCATCGATGAGAACAACCCAGGGGGTGATTGTGGTGGCAAAGTTCTTTGCGTTGAACGGTCCCAGAGGGACGTATTCCCAGGCCTGGATGTCACGAGCAGACCAGTCGTTCATCAACACCAGACCGAAGATGTGGTCTTCAGCTTCGTTGATGGAGACCGGCTTGCCCAAGCCATTGGGCGTGCTGACGAACGCGGCCAGCTCCAGTTCAATGTCCAACTTCTTGCACGGAGAGAAGGTAGGAATCTTAGGATTGGCAGCTGGGTTGGTCAGGATCTGACCGTTGGGACGGTGGATCGGTGTGCCCGAAACAACCACAGACGATGCGCGACTGTGGTATGCGACCGGAAGATGTGTGTAGTTGGGCTGCAGAGCATTTTCCGGGCCACGGAAGAGCACACCAACGTTGTAAGCGTGGTTGAGACCAGCGTAAAAGTCCGTATAGTCACCGATTTGCAGAGGGACGTGGTTGGTCACTTCCGACAAAGGCAAGAGTGCCTCCTTCTGCAAGCTTGCATTGTCTTTGAGGACCTGAGGGTATGGGGTGTCGGCACGGAAGACAGCTTGAAGGTATTCACGGACTTGGCGATGTACTGGACGACCGAGAGCGGCGAAGGCGTTCAATGTCGGCTCGTTGAAGACGCTGAGATGAGGCTGGATCACGGGAAGCTGCGAGAAGCCAGAGGACGAGGCAAAGGCACTCAGATTCAATGCATATTCACCAATCGCGATCGCGGGCACACGAGGAGATGCCTTGGGCGAGGAGATAATGCCAAAGGGGATGTTGGCCAGCGAAAAGGGCGAGTTCTTGGGAATCTGGAGCCACGAAGCCATTGTTTCGATATAGATAGGTTGAAGCTTGAAAAGGGGTATCTATGAGGATATCTCAAGAACTTGGAGAGCGACAAGAAGACCGATTAAAAAGACACTGCCCCTCCTTAATCACAGTCTCTCTGCCTTCCTCGTCATCTCCTCTAACCGTGTCGCCTTCTCTTTGTGCCGTCGTCAATTTTCCGTCGTCCAGTGACTGCGGAATCAAGTCCGCCCCCTCTCCCCGCTTATTGCCGGCTATATTCCGCGGCTTCCCCGCAACCTTGCTTTTACGCGGATGAAAATTCCCGTCGCAACGGATGAAATCGCAATAGTGAGTGTGTGGAAGGGAGAGGATGATGAATATATTTCACAGGAAACCCAGTTGAGCCTGCCCTTCCTAGAGGTTGACTATTCAGAACTGTTCACGAGGAACACCACTATTATAACAACACCGCCAACACAATGCCGATCACACAGTTCAAACACCCAGATCCATACAAATACCAGAATGGCTTCGACTCTTATCATGAGTATGCGATGAAACCACAGAAAGGAGATATGTGATAGGACTAACAACCACAACAGAACCGAGGCCATCGAAGGCGCCCTCCCAATAGGACACAACTCTCCCCAGAAAGTGCCATATGGCCTCTACGCCGAAAAGCTCTCTGGAACAGCTTTTACCGCTCCCCGACACGAGAACAAACAGACATGGGTCTACAGAATTATCCCTGCCGCATCGCACGAGAACTTCAAGGCCGAGGAATCAGATACATACCACACGCGCATGACAACCGAAACCCACAAACTGCACCATATCCCCAACCAGCTGCGATGGAATCCATTTGATTTGGATGAGAGGGTTGACTGGGTCCATGGGTTGCATCTTGTGGCGGGTGCAGGGGATCCCACGCTGAAACAAGGTCTTGGAATTCTGCTGTATGCTGCTGGGAAGGATATGGGCAAGGAGGCGTTTTACTCGGCTGATGGAGATTTTTTGATTGTTCCTCAGCATGGTGTGTTGGATATTCAGACGGAGCTGGGAAGACTGGTGGTCCGTCCGAATGAGGTCTGCGTGATTCCTCGTGGTGTGAGATATCGCGTGACTCTTCCCGATGGTCCAGTGAGAGGGTACATCTGCGAGCTCTACCAGGGTCACTACCAGCTTCCTGAGCTGGGTCCAATTGGCTCCAACTGTCTCGCCAACGCACGAGACTTCCAGGCTCCTGTGGCTTCCTTTGAAGACGATGAGTCGGAGTTCCGTCTGTACAGCAAATTCGCAAACACCCTCTTCTCCACCCGCCAGGACCACTCTCCGTTTGACATTGTCGCTTGGCACGGCAACTACTACCCCTACAAATACGACCTGGGACGATTCAACACAATTGGTTCCGTTTCATTCGACCACCCCGATCCGTCGATCTACACTGTCCTGACTGGCCCGTCGGACCATGTTGGCACAGCGATCGCGGACTTTGTGATCTTCCCTCCCCGTTGGCTCGTACAAGAAGACACCTTCCGTCCCCCATGGTATCACCGTAATATCATGTCTGAATTCATGGGGTTGATCGCCGGAAACTACGATGCGAAGACTGGTGGTGGTTTCCAACCCGCCGGCGCCAGCTTACACAATGTTATGAGCGCTCACGGTCCGGATATGAGTGCCTTTGAGGGGGCGAGCAATGCGGAGTTGAAGCCTCAGAAGATCGGAGAGGGAAGTATGGCATTCATGTTTGAGAGGTGAGTTTCGTCTTAAAAGCACTACTACAAAAATATCCTGCTAACCTATGTGTGTAGCTCGCTCATGGTTGGTGTATCGGAATGGGGTCTGAAGACTTGCGAAAAGGTGCAAGAAGAGTACAACGACCACAGCTGGCGTCCGCTCAAGAGACACTTCAAGGATCCTCGCAAGGCATGAGCGGATGTATTTAATAGCAATGTTTTAGTAGAAATCGTGAAAGCAATAACATTTATGAAAACCATGCTGAATACAACCGCCAGAATCCAGTAGCACGCTTGTACGCTGATAAATACAAAAATACACCGTCAATTCATCGCAACCTCCTTCCTCATCGCTTCCTTCACGATAGATCCACACATCTTCGCATACGGATTCGTCTGCACCGCCATCTGCTGCGCAATCTTATTGCCATACCTCCCTCCGAAGAAAAAGTCCCTACTCGCCATCTCCTCTAACTGATCAGATCCCAACTCCCATAGTTGCCCCGACCCTTGAATCTTGGAATCCTTCCTCGCCCTAGCGGCTTTGAGCAGCAGATACCCGCGATGCGTATGCGTGTCTGCCAGGATGCGCGCTTGGATGGGGGAGACGGGGTCTGCTGGTGACGATGGTGTGGAGAGATTGATCGCCTGGCCTAGGTCCGCAAAGAGACGCGAGACAATGGCCGTATTTGCTGGATCCGTAAACATCACATCGCCCGCTCCTGTCTCTGGCTTCTCACTCGGACTAGTTTGTTTATCAACAAGCATCCGGAGCGCCTGCGCCCTATTAGCATAGGCAGGCGGGTACGTCAGGTGATCGTCAATAAGAGCGTCTAGGGCTGCAATAGCGGAGTGGATGGTTTCTTGTGAGACATTGTCGGCTTGGAGGGATCTGATTATGGATTTCTCGCGGGCGCTGAGGGATTCATAGTCTTCTGGGGTTATTTTTAGGGTTGTAGGGAATGGTGGAAGGGTTGTGTCAATTTGTATGGCTGAGGATGGGGAGGATTCGGCGTCGAAGAGGGCGTGGAGGACGGCGGAGTCGTTGGTTGTTAGGGTTGGCATTTTCACGTTCATATGTTTGTATAGCTGGTATACAGGAGAAGCTTAGTTTATGGAAATTCGAAGAGAGAATAGAGGAATGGGATATATATCATTTGTTTTTGTCGTCATCGCATCTAACCGCACCGGATATCGCAAACACCCGTTAGTTGCCGCACCGCACGTAAAATACCCGCTAACAGCCGATACCATCCTTTGTTTGCCGTGTCTTGCCCGGTCTATGGCTTCCAAATCAGTCGCGGCTACTTCATAGAAAGGAGGAAATCAAAGATAGGATGATAACCGTATCAACCATGGTTTATAAATACTACACCATCTACTGGTCATCCCCAGCATCATCCAAACAGCTGAACTATCAAACACACATTGTTCATCATTTCAATTCTTGAAGGAGATATCTGAACAAAATGGCACCATCAGCTCTCCCAGACCCAACCCCAACAAGCGTCACCTCCCCCCTCGCCTCCTACAAAGCCTACGACCATGTCCACTGGTACGTCGGCAACGCCAAGCAAGCCGCATCCTACTACACCACCCGCATGGGCTTCAAGCGCATCGCCTACCGCGGCCTCGAAACCGGATCTCGAGTCACCTGCTCGCACGTCATCCGCAACGGCTCCATAACCTTCATCCTAACCTCGCCCCTCCGCTCGCTCGACAAACTCGACCACTTCACGGCCGAAGAACAGGACCAGCTCCGTGAGATCCACGCACATCTCGAGAAACACGGTGACGCGGTAAAGGATGTTGCGTTTGAGGTTGATGATGTGGAGAGTGTGTTTGGGGCTGCGGTGAAGAATGGGGCGGGGGTTGTGAGTGACGTTCAGGGGTTGAAGGATGAAGGAGGTACGGTTAAGGTTGCGAGGGTGCGGACGTATGGAGAGACGACACATACATTGCTTGAGAGGGGGAGCTATCGGGGGGCGTTTTTGCCGGGGTATCGACTGGAGAGGGGGGTAGAGGATCCGGTTGAGAAGTTGTTGCCGGGGGTGTTTTTGAAGAGGATTGATCATTGTGTGGGGAACCAGGATTGGGATGAGATGGAGGAGGTTTGCGAATAGTATGTTCTTCAACTGTCTGTTTGAGACGATTGACTGACCTTTTTCAGTTATGAAAAAGCCCTTGGCTTCCACCGTTTCTGGTCCGTTGATGACAGCCAGGTTTGCACGTGCGTATAAATTTCTCTACAGCATAAGAACTACACTAATGAATGCAGCGAATTCTCCGCCCTTAAAAGCATCGTTATGGCCTCCCCCAACGAAATCGTCAAAATGCCCATCAATGAACCCGCCAAAGGCAAGAAAAAGTCCCAAATCGAAGAATACATCGACTATTACAACGGTGCTGGCGTGCAACACATCGCCCTCCTAACAGACGATATTATCCGCGACATCACGAACCTCAAGGCGCGGGGGGTTGAGTTCATCAAGGTCCCAGACACATATTACGAGGATGTGCAGGTACGACTTAAGAAGGCCGGTCTCGTTTTGGAGGAGAATTTTCAGACGATTCGCGATCTGGATATCTTGATTGATTTTGATGAGGGTGGGTATTTGTTGCAGTTGTTTACGAAGGTAGGACCCCAAGACCTTGGAAGGGCTGGACTGGTATGCTGACGGTGTATAGCATCTGATGGACCGTCCGACAGTCTTCATTGAGATCATTCAGCGACATAACTTTTCTGGGTTCGGGGCTGGTAATTTCAGGTCGTTATTTGAGGCACTTGAGCGGGAACAGGAGCTGCGTGGGAACCTTGTATAGTATCTAGCTTGGCTTTTTGACTGATATCGTATATGAATTATGACTTGCCTGTGTATGGTTTATCTCAGTTCAAACATCTTTCGATGACTTGCTTGGGTAGCATGCTGGCACATAACTGTCCCTCCGTAACTAAACTTTTTTTTCTTGAAACAAGCTATTCGAGAAGCGAAAAATAAACGAAGGTGAAGAAGCCATAGTTTACGAAATAAAATAAAAATAAAAAATAACCCCAAGCCTAATTTACACGTTTCAATCAATTTTGGTACATGAATTTTTTAACTGAAAACGTAGCTGAACCTGTGGCAAGGTGGCCGAGTGGTTAAGGCGGCAGACTTAAGTCAGACACGCAATCTGAGGTTTCTGCTGATCGTAAGATCTCGTGGGTTCGAACCCCACCCTTGTCATTTTTTATTCATTCCCCCAATTAATTTACTCTTGCGGTGAATAATCAATTCGCATCTTACAATGGCCATACATATTCGTGGTTATTATGGTGTAATTTAAAACTTGGGGGTGTGTCTTATTTTTGCGAGCGTATGAGCCACCTAAGCGTGTGTGCGTCTATTGAAGATTGGGCATGCAGCTCAGATGGGAGAGCGTCACCAAATAGGTTGGTGATGGTCCGAGGTTCGAGTCCTTCCATGTCCGATTCTTTATTGATGCTTTTTTTTAATTTTTTGCTTCACTTAGACTTTACCGGATTTGGTTGTTTTGATACTATGCTGCTTACTATGCTCTCTCTTTTATCACTGAATAAGAAAAGTTATGCAGAATGCTTTTATGTTTGTCTAAGGCTTGTAAACAGAAATATCTCGTTCGTTCAGTAATAATGCTAGATATATACAATACTACGAGTCATCCTTCATACAACCACCATCGCTGTACAACAATCCTACTTCTTCTTCGACGCATTCGCCGTCGTACCCCCCCGACGCTTAAACTTCCGCGGATCTGTCCAAGTCAGTAAAACAACTCATAACCAACTTCAAAAATAGCAAGGCTATACACACCCTTCCGACTCATCAACACCCGATTCCGAGTCCCCTTTCCACCCTCCCAGAATCCACTTCCTGCTTTTCCGATGAGGATCGCGTGGCAAATTCCGCAGTTCTCGGGGCGGTAGATTTGTTCGCGGGAACAGAAGCCGCTGGTTTTGTTAGTTGTGTCTGGTTCCTTTGGTGATTGGGAAGGGAAGGTGGCGAGTGGCTTACCAGAGCATGCGGTTTGCGTGTTCGTTGGGGTGATCTGTTTCTGCGTCGTGGCATCTGAAGTTATTAGTATGCGTTCGTTTGTGGTAGGAAGAGAGGTACATACTTGTCGCAAGGGAAGACCTTTGCGCAGCAACTGAATCTGTTTATTGTAAGCAAATATACGCGACAACGTCAAATGGAGGTTAAGCACTTACCGGAACCAACGGTAACTCTTCGCATAATGCGTGCAGCGGCCGCGCCGGGGTAGTTCCTGGCCAGCAACGATACCAAGGACCTCCTTTGGCTGTTTACATTAGCCTCCTTGCTCATATGTGGATATGCAAAATACGAACCTTTCGTCGTGGGGCACGGTCGCGAGAAGTAACTGGGACTATCAGCATCTATGTAAACCGAATTGGTGATCTCAAAACCCACCTGCAGCAGACGCAATTCTCAGAAATTTCACCTCCGGAATCTTCATTACTTTTCAATTGTCAGAGGATATATGCGCAAGATGAAGGTAACAGTGCATACCCATTTTCCGATGGCATTCACGACACATAGCAGTCGAGCTTTCACCGCGAACCGAAGCAATGCCTGGTGCAGGGAAAGTCGTAGAGCATTCCGCACAGGTTGGGACAAAGTTGCTAGAGAGATTTTCAATCAGCCGAGGCGTTACAAGGTGTCAAAAAAGGGGCTCCTACCTGGTAAGCAGATCAACCACGGTACATCCATCTAAATCCAAGTAACCCGCACGGCTTGAATGAGGATGCATCAGCTGTCGTCGGAATCCTGAATAGTGCGCCAATCAGTTATGTTGTCCATAAGCCAATGACCTCTGTTAAAAGTCAACTCACCAACACTCATCACATTAGCACACTTCTTGCATGTTTCAGCCTTGGGAGTGTACGCATCGCTGTTATCCTTCGCTTGAGGAATATTCTTTACATCAAGCGTTTCCTTGCACCGCTCGCATCGTATCGTAATGTAAAGACCCACGAGTTCCAAAAGTTCAATCCCATAAAGCTCCAAGAACGGGAATGACAGTGCAACACCCCGTTCCGCCGTGCTAAGGTCTGAAACCGTCACCGGGGCACCTCCGTCTTCATCATCCTCTGTATACTCTTCAGAATCGGTAAGATCACTAGAGTCTTCCTCGCCGCCACCCTCGACTTTAGGGATTGACCATTCTGGAGGTCGTGGGATAACATGGACGTGGGGTTTGTCTTCTAATCCAGCCGTAGGCTCCATTTCTGAAGTATGTGATTGCTGTGGGAGTTCAACTTGTGCTGGCTTCTCAACTGGGGCTGAAGCAGGTTTCGTTTCGAGTGGTGTCTTTGCAAGATTGTGCATATTGCTGGTCAAGTAGTTGACTTGCGACATCAAATTGAGTTGGTTGTTCTCCCTAACCCATTGTGTGAAACCGACTTCTACAGCTTGAGCTTCAGGACCATCGACCCCTAGTAGTTTAGCTGTACTAGCCTCCAAGGGATACAACCGCGGTACCCCAAGCTTCGCTGTCTTGATGGAACGAAGCGAAGCAGGGAGTCGATCTACCTTGGTTGGTTGAACGGGCACAGTGAAAGAAAGCCCATCACCAGATTTGTGGAACAGTGGAAGTCTACCAAGACGAGCATCCAACTGTTTTGTCTCGGTTGCTCGTCTCTTCTCAGCCTGTGCTTTCTCCTCTCCAGTGAATACACGCGGCGGTGCAGCCACTGGCTGCGGCCTTGGCGCAGGGGGAACTTGCCCAGACTTGTTGGCAACCTTCTGTTGTCCTTGCACCGGTTTTTGAACCTCTGGTGGCTCTCTGTTGCCAACGTTTGCAACAAATTTGATCGTGGGTCCTCTTTCGATTGTTGTGAGTAGACGCTCCAGTTGACGGTCAAGACTGTTCATCCACCCCAACAACGTTCCCCGATTATTCATCCGTATCGACGTATCCACGATATCGTCAAAACCTCTTGCCACATTATCCTGGAAGAC
>JAOYNC020138239.1:0-21679 GCA_025802115.2 Bertia moriformis
TTCAACTTCACGAAGTCATCCTGCAGAGCCTTGATGAACAGCGCCCGGACGCCGTCGATGAACGACAAGAGATCCTCGACATCATACAATCCTTGCAATCGCAACTGGCGCGACTTCGCGGTGAACCATCTCCCAAACCGGGCTCAGAGGATAACTCAGCGACACCAACTCTTGCTTCCTCGATGCTATCAGCAACACAACTCGACGGCTCCTACGACGTGAGCCGGTTCGATGATTCGCCGCCGCCGCCTCGATGGGGCCTGGGCTTGGGCCAGGGCGAGTCCTCCAACTTCGCTCCAGCGCAACAATCCCACGATCTTTCTATACTAAAGCGTCGATACACGGACGATTCCTCAGATGGAATGCGACCGCCGAACAAGCGAATTCAA
Organism: Bertia moriformis; assembly: GCA_025802115.2. Lineage (NCBI taxonomy): Eukaryota > Fungi > Ascomycota > Sordariomycetes > Coronophorales > Bertiaceae > Bertia > Bertia moriformis. Next base: position 390 of record JAOYNC020138239.1, read on the forward strand.
AGCGACGCATACCTCCCTCCTACTTCGAGTCAACTTGCCCCGTCTACGCAGGAAGACAGCGACGAATTCGATAGCGCAGACGAACTCCGCCAGTTACTAGGCCTGGATGATGAGGATACTATGGTCGCGTTTCAGGATGAGCAGAGGAAGGCAGAAGAATGGTTGAAGGAGCGCAAGGACCAGGAACGGCGGGATGAAGAGTATGCGCGGATGCTTCACGATGGTCTGTTTGAGCGCCCGCGGGAACAACCGCGAGAACTGCCGCGAGAACTACCTCGGCCTGCGTCTGCTCAAAGTTCGACATCTACCTACTACTCCGGTTCTTCGATTCCATTTCCTGCATCCCCCGCTCCGACTCCAGCTTCAGCCCAGGCACAGGCCAAGGCCCCAACTCTGCCGGCTCTGAGACTGGATCCAGTCGACCAGACTCGACTCTTCCCTCCCGCACACCAGTCACCATATATGCGCAGTGTCCCCGATCGTCAACCAAGGCATCTAATGTCTAGTTTCAATTCGAATAAGACCCCGTTAACTGATCGCCAGCTCCCGTCACTCAAGCAGGAGAGTGATGACAGTGACATCCAGGAAATAACCCCAAATGATTTTTGGGCTCGTCCTCGAGACCCCTCGTTTGCAGGACATGGTCTTGACAAGCCACCGGCAATGTGGACTTCCAACCTGGGGTTCCCGTCCATGCCTCCATACCAACATATGAGCCAAACATACCACCCTGTCTACCAACCGACGTCGGGTCCAAGTGCTTTTGAGACTGCACCTGGTCTTGGCCCGATGTATGGCCCGAACGTCTTGCAGAATACCATGGCAAGGCTCAATGCAGGACGTCACTTACTGGACCAAGCAGGGAAGTCCGTGTATGGCGGATTCCCGGGCTCTTCCGCTTTCAAGTCTGAAGATGCAATCTCCCGTACCCTGGACTATGGATTCAACAACTCAGCTTTCGATTCGTTAGGCTTCAATGACCTTTATGGGGACGGTGCAGATCCCAAGAAGACCGCGGAAGAGATTAAACAACTGCTCGAAAATATCAGACCTGATATGGAGTTATCCAAGCAAAACCGGGAGGGTACTCCAGAGGCCCTTAAGGTCACCCTATTGGAGCACCAGAAGCTAGGATTGGCTTGGATGAAGTCGATGGAAGACAGCGAAACGAGAGGCGGAATCCTGGCTGATGACATGGGTCTCGGGAAGACCATCCAAGCGCTGGCCCTTATGAGCTCACGGCAATCGAGCAATCCTGAACGCAAGTCGAATTTGGTCATCGCTCCCGTTGCCTTGATGCAACAATGGAAACGGGAAATCGAACGACTGCTACGACCCGGCCGACATCAGTTGTCCGTCTTTGTTCTACATGGCGAGAAACGGTCGACGAGTTTCAGAGACCTGAAAGAATACGACGTGGTCCTCACCACTTTTGGAACGTTAGCGTCGGAGTATAAACGCAAGGAACACTTTGAGCAGCTGCACAAACAATCTGGGTCAAGCGAGCCTTTGCCGCCAAAAGTTGTCAGCCAACTACCGTGCTTGGGTCCTAAGAGTAAGTGGCATCGGGTAATCATTGATGAGGCGCAGTGCATCAAGAATCGGAATACCAAGGCTGCGCTGGCTGCTTGTCAATTGGATTCCACGCATCGATGGTGTATGAGTGGTACCCCTATGATGAACAACGTGGAAGAGTTGCATTCGCTGCTAAGATTCCTACGCATTCGCCCTTACTCGAATCTTGAACGGTTCAACCGTGTAAGTATTTCAATTCGACTACATCTGCTTATGATACTGATCTTGCGACTAGGAATTCACGAGGCCACTCAAGAAAGGCCCGGACTCGGCGCGAGAAAAAGCCATGAGACAGCTTCAAGTTCTGCTCAAGGCAGTCCTTCTGCGACGGACCAAGTACTCAAAGATTGACGGAAAGCCTATCCTGCAGCTACCCCCGCGAGTTTCAGAGAAGGTGTATGGGGTTTTCAGCGAGGACGAACGAGAACTGTACACTTCTTTGGAGAGTCAAACGCAGGTCACCTTCAACAAATACCTCAAGGCCGGCACGGTTGGACGAAATTATTCCAGCATTCTGGTTTTGTTGTTGCGACTTCGCCAAGCCTGCTGCCATCCGCATCTAATGTCTGATTTCAGCGTCAACATCGAGACAAACGCAAACACGAACGAGGTTGATCTGGCCGCAAATGCCAAGGCGTTCCCCAGTGAGGTTGTGATTCGTTTGAAAGATAATCAAGAACTCGAGTGTCCGATTTGTATCGATGCTGTTGATAATCCTATCATTTTCTTCCCTTGTGGACACAGTACCTGTGTAGAGTGTTTCTCGAGGATCTCGGATCCATCTCAGGCTGTGCGACACGGTGTTGATGGATCTATCGAGGTGAAGTGTCCAAACTGCCGTGGCAAGGTTGATACCAAGAAAATCACCGATCATGCTACGTTCAATAAAGTTCACTTTCCGGATCCTAATGATGAAATCGAGGAGGCTGCACCTGAGAAGCCAGTTGCAGAGCAAGACCCCGGTGGAACTGATAGTGACAGCGACAGCGAGGACGAGGATCTTTCTAAGTTCATCATCAAGGACAATGACATTGGCCATTTTGACAAGGACAAAGGCAAGGGGAAGAAGGTCAAGAGACCAAAGAAGACCCTCGCCGAACTGAAGAAAGAAGGCATGCGCAACCAAAAGGCCAAGCGCAAGTACCTCCGCCGCCTCGAAAAGAATTGGGTTTCCAGTGCCAAAATCGACAAGACTATAGAAATCCTCCAGGCAGTTGAAGACCGCCAAGAAGGCGAGAAAACTATCATCTTTTCCCAGTTCACTTCCCTCCTTGATCTTCTCGAGGTCCCCATCGCCCGCCGCGGCTGGAACTACCGCCGCTATGACGGCAGTATGCGACCCCCAGACCGCAACGCCGCCGTCCTCGACTTTACTGACCAACCCGACTGCAAAATTATGCTTGTGTCGTTGAAAGCCGGAAACTCAGGTCTGAACCTCGTTGCCGCTTCGCAGGTCATCGTCTTCGATCCCTTCTGGAACCCGTATATCGAGGAGCAGGCGATTGATCGCGCACATCGGATTGGACAGCAGCGCCAGGTACAAGTTCATCGCATCCTAGTAGAGAAGACTGTTGAGGACCGTATTTTGGAATTACAGGAGAAGAAGCGCGAGGTGATCGAGGGTGCGTTGGATGAGAATGCGTCGAAGAATGTGTCCAGGTTGGGGACCAGGGAGTTGGGATATTTATTCGTATGTCACTTTTCCGTGTTATGTTGATCGCGCTTGCTTACTAACTGGCTCCAGGGTGTCAACACTTGATTTACGGCGTTTATTACTCTCTGGGAGGATTTCTGAGTTAAGCGGCGTCGATTCAATGTCGTTTTTTCAAGATACCCTGTCTTTTTCCTTTCGCTTTCCTTTTTAATTTTGGCATCATGGTGTTATATCACTCCTATGGGATCGAGATACGGTTTTCTATATTCACTTATGATATGGAAATTATGCGCACGGATTTCAACGTTTCACCATACGATCAAAGAAATTGCCTCTCAGATCACAGTCATGCTCAACAGGAACCAAGTAGATCGTCCTCACTGACTGTTATGTGCACATGGGGTGTGGTTTTAGAGCCAGAGGCAGCAGAGTAGCGCGTTCCCAACTAGGCACTTTCCCATCGTTCACTCCTCCTGGGTCATCCCGCCTACCCTGCGAGGTTTTTATAACCTGCATCTGTCTATCATCGTGCGCGGATACGTTAGTCTCCAAAACATTTTAATCCTCTTCAGAAATCTTCAAGGCTTCTTTCTATCTAACTTGTCTCCTTTCGCAATGACATTCCTCACTAGACCCCAGTTGGTCGAGGCGGTTACCGCTCTCGCTAACATATTGGATGAATTGGAAGTCGATTACGCTGTCATGGGAGTGAAGCGATGTATTTCTTGTCTAACGATGTGTCTCGGATGATCGAAGATGTGAATACTTTTGTGCACGTCAATGATTGGAACGTTACTGCTGATCATTTGACTACCCTGTTTCTCCAGCATTACACTCTTGAGTTCGCACCCATCGACAAGTACGGAGATAAGATTCTCGCCTACCTCCTGGGATTGAATGAGGATGAGATCCTTGTTGAGCTGGAGGTATTCGACCAGGCTGCCTGGCCGCACCGCCCCCAATATAAACTCACCACCGCCACTCGCACTCTCCGAACGATTGATACCCAGACCGTGAAACTGTTTAGCCCGGATTGGCTGTTCCGGGAGAAAGTTTTAGCTCAGCACCAACGGCAAGGGTCCGCTAAATAAGCCACAGACATCCGTGACCTAGTCCATCTGATCCCGGTTCTGCACCCTGGGCTGTAGGAGTTACACTTTGATGGCGATGATACTTTCTCGAAGGCCTTGTGCAATTTCTTAGCGAAACGTCCGGTCCTGAAGGCTAGGTTCAGTGGGAAGGTAAAGTGTATCGGCGTGTACGGAGAGGAGAGTCGAGATGAGAAGTGGTATGTGCCTACGGCGTCTTTTTATCCTTCTTAAAGCTAACAAACTACTGATCAGAGGCTGCTATTGGGTACGATTACCCGCGATACGCTTTCTACTGCGTTTTATACGGGCGGGGTGGAGAGAAGATGGTTTTAGGCAAAAATAACGGGGTTGCTTCATCATGATAAAAAGATTGTTGAGAAATGAATTAGTGGGCTTATGTATTAAGCAACAGAAGCACCATTCATCTCATGCATAATATCCTTGCCTGATCCGAGGCGCTTAGAAACACGACAATCAATTGGCCTATGGCTCTTCTTGTAGATCTGGCCAAACCTTTTGCTATACCAAGTCACCATACGTGCGTGAGTCGTCGTGACGGTCTTGATCAACAGGAATCTATTGGTAGACTATCTGACGAAATAATAACATGAGGAAGGAAAGGAAAGGAGCTGGGTCTGCCAGCGCTGAGCTATGTAGTGTGTGCAAAGGGGTTCCTGCTCTATATCCAAACAGATCAAAGTAGTCAAACATATCATGCCGCTGGCGAGCGCCCGCGCTCCGTGACATTGCTATTTGGGACCTATTACTAAAAGCATCGAGCAGGCGATCGAAGAAACATTGGAAATCCGAACGCTTTGCCTCTCAGCTTCCTACTGATGGCTCATGCCCATGATTTCGGAATTTGGCTTGTGTCGCCGTCCAGAAGAGCATAGTCAAAATATATTATGCTGCGGAATCACACTGAGCCTCCAGGAATCGAAAGTTCATCCCGGTTGCTACTGAAAAAACAGAGGCTAGAACACAGATGGACAAACAATTTTTAAGAACAGCTTTTTGAGCTTCATGTATGAACAGGTTGTTTGGTTTTTATTTTTATTTTATTTCGGTCTAACTCGTGCCGATTCAAATATAGTGTAAAATGCTTTGGGATGTATACAAAAGGAGCGAGCATAACCATAGTAATATACTGTAGCATGTTGCGTAGGAGGATTCCCGATGCCGTCGCTGTCAACGGCAGATCTTCGGCCAAGCGAGCTATGGGTGAGTATGATTGGTGAAGATATTTTAGGATCCCGGTGAGCACGTGCGCACTTTAATTAGAACAAGATTTATCCCGACCCTAATCAATCTTATCTAGAGTTCCGTCTCGTTTAGATCTTTTCAGGGACCGTTCCTGGATGCGACCGGAGAGTTAATGGTGTCGCGACCTTGAGCTCCAAAGCTCACTTTCAGGTCTCATTCTTTGACTAAAACTATCGACATTGGATTATTGCGACTGCGTGATTTCCGATCACACAAATCCAATATTCTTTTATCTCTATGCGCTTTTAGCGCTTGCGTGCATCTTCAAGTCTACCGGTCATGGTGACAGAAAAAAAAAGACCGGAACTGCCAGAAAAGGAAATCCGGAGTATGGGTCTACGTTCGAGGACGATAAGGGGAAAAGACGAGTTGTTGGCAGTCAATTCGCCACTGTTTTTATGGGTCTTCAAAATCTGAAGCGCTAACCAAAGACTATCAGGGCAGAAGCCGGCGGATCACGCAAAGGCCAGCGCAAACTTTCCGATCAATGCATTAGAATATGTAACAAAAGCACCCATAATGAACCAATGATGTCGTTTCTTCAAGGGCACCTGCGTTCTGGACCAGGGCGAGTTCCGCCGTGATTCATCGTGAAAACAAACCGCGACTTCCCGGTGCGGTAGTGACCCAGTTTTTATTAGGAATCAGATTTTTACGGTCCATCTCCCCATGGGTATATAGCCCTTCCCCAGAATGGCGAAGATGGTGAACTGGAACACACATCTTTCAACTCTTCAAGCACAGCTATGGGCATTTTCAAGAGTGACAAGGAAGCCAAGGCCCCTCAGGTCACTATCACCTCGAGCCCTGAGTCTTCGGCACCAGGAACACCCCCGATTGAGTCGGCACTGCTGAGCGCAGACCAGAATGCGATCGAATTAGAGAAGCGGCCACAGTTTGGTCGGTTGGCTTCCTGGAGGGGATCTCTGATTTTGCTGGTCACTTCGGGCGCGCAGTTCCTCGATAATGTTTTCATGACTAGCGCGAACATGGCTTTGTCGTCGATTCAGGAAGAATTCAATGAGTCGAGTACGAACTTGCAATGGATGATTTCCGCATACACCCTGACCTTTGGTGGATTCCTTCTGCTGGCGGGGGTTCTGTCTGATCGGTGAGTTCTCCATAACACACTAAAAGATGATTCTAATAAGTCAATACAGATATGGACGCAAGACAATCCTCTGTGCTGGTCTAGCATGGCTGTCTCTCTGGACATTGGTTATTGGCTTTGGCACAAGCTTTATCCAACTCGCCATCTTCCGTGGTCTCCAAGGAATGGGTGCAGCGATGACAGTCCCGTCAGCAATTGGAATCATTAGTTCCTACTTTACTGGCCTGGACAGGACCAGGGCGCTGTCTATCTATGCGTCCTCCGGCACGATTGGCTTCTGCGCTGGTCTTCTCGTCGGTGGTTTCCTTACTTCCTCCTTGGGCTGGAGATACATCTTCTACCTGATTGTGATCATCACTGGTGCTCTTGGTATTCTGGGAGCTATCGTGATCCCAAAGGATGTTCCAGTCACAGAGAAACCGAAGATGGACTATATCGGATCCATCCTGTCCACGTCTGGTCTTATCCTCCTTCAGTTTGTGCTGTCGAGTGGCGGTGACTACGGCTGGAGCACACCTTTCATCATTGCGCTACTTGTCGTTGCAGTCTTGCTTCTGGTTGGGTTTGTCGTCTTTCAGAAGTATATCAGCTATCCCATCATGCCGTTGTCATTGTGGAAGCTGCGCAACTTTGCTGGACTTTGGATTGCTGGATTCAGTATGTCCCCCCACCCCAAACTTCACTATGATGAAAATGTGCTAACAGATCAAAGCTTGTTATGGAAGCTACCAAAACGTCATCTACTACATCGTCCTGATGGCCCAACAAGTGGACAATCTCAACGCCGGTGACACCGCCCTCCGCTTCCTTCCCATGGGCGCAATCGGCTTCGTCGCCTCGATGGGAACCGGTAAGCTCCTGGAATATGTCAATGGAAAATACACGTTGCTCGCAGGTCTTATCTTGACTGTCGTGGCTCCCATCCCGAGTGCCTTGACCGCAACGAATCAGGAGCCGGACTTCTGGGTCAACGTCCTTCCTTCCTCCCTGATCAGCATTACCGCTGTATCTCTTATTTTTGTGACTACCAGTACCCTCATCTTGACGACCGTTCCGGTTAATGTTAAGAGTCTGTGTGGTGGAATGGTAAGCTTTTCTCCCCTTCGCCAAATTTATAGCATATAAAACTAACAAACACAGCTCAACACCGCATTCCAAATCGGCTCTGGAGTCGCGCTGGCCATCTCCGCCGCCGTCACGGATGCAGTCGACATCTCCAAAGGCCACGGCATTGCACAACAGTACTCCACGGGTCTCTGGTGCTCTGCTGGTCTCGCCGGTCTGGGACTGATCATTGCGTTCTTCTCAGTTAGCCGGAAGGGGATTGGTCCGAATGATCGCACGGATTCTGATGTTGCTGTTTGATCGATTGATCGCCTGATTGATGGATTTTTACGAGTATGACTTTGACTTTGACTTTGACAACGACACAACGACTATGACTACGACTTTGATTTTTACTGCTTGACTCGGGTGATGGACTTAATTACTGATTTGGTATCAGGTTCTTTTCGGATCTAAAATGGGTATACATCGGCTTGCATTGATTCAGCGTGTATTTTCTTTGTTTTGCTTTACTCACGGCGGATAGACGGATAGACAGCTGGAGAAAAAACTTCTATAGATAGATAGACCCCTAGATAGACTCTCCTCTTTTCGTGATCTTCACCAAAAAAACTCAAAACAACGATAATAATAATCATAATAATCTTCTGGCGCCCTTTGACCGAATCCTCAGCACAGTGCACAGTCCAAGTACTTTGTAAAGCACTTAGGGCACGTGGAACTGTAGTGGATCCCTAAAAATCTAAAAAGCGGGCCGCTGAAAAGTCTATTTCTTATCAATTCTTATCAGTGTCGGATCTTATGGGCCAATAGGGTGCTGTTGTCTGTAATCTGGTGATGATTGTTATGTGATTGGTGAGTGGAGCGCATCATGCATTCTGTAGATGGTCATGGAATAGCTAGTACTAATGATATGACATAGTGGCATGTGCATAAGGGCTTGGTCTAGAATGAGGGTGCATTTGTCTAAAGGGGTTGGAGCGTCAATGCTCTTTGGTGAAGGTTTTCTGCTATCATATAGAGTGATGGTCTAGTTGAACCAGTACTGAATATGCAAATGATTATATACCATCTATGCTAGCTAGCCCGAGCTTCACAACAGGCCCTGAATAACTCCGAAAGTACATCTAAGTCATAACCCATAAACCCATCGCCCCTACAAAAACTCCGACGCATAGTCCAACAAATTCACCTTAACCGGCGCCTTGATAGCCTGCATCGCTGCACTAAAATACGGAATCTCCTCCCCCTTGTAATAAACCCGATTCCCACTAATCTCAATCGTCACGTCACCGAAGTCGTCAGTGGGCGAACCGTTACCTAGTGCTTTGCGAACGAGAACGTCGATGTCGATGTCGCCCAGCACGGTGGTTTCTGTAATGTCTTCTTGCAGGTAGAGGTTTGGGATGTCGACGTAGCCCATTGATGTGCCGCTTATGGAGAGGTTAAAGCCCACGGAGCCCTAGGTTATTGTTATTAGTATTTTATTGTTTGATGGGGCTAGGTTGGGTTGGGGACGTACTAGTTCTACGATGAAGGGACTTGGGTTGCGGAATGCGACGGTGGCATTCACGTTATAGCCCTCTGGAGTGGCGGGTTTCAGGAGGTTGACGTTTGTGACGTTGAAGGAACCGGGTTTGTCCAGATATTCTTGATACATGTTAGCTCGAGTTGTCAAGTAGAGGGGAACATATGCAAGCCCCACCTTCAACATTATAACCTTTCATAGCCATGGTCTTGTGGACATTCAAATGCGCCGTGGGTAACCCTCCAACCTTAAGATCCGGCTTTCCAGTGACCAACACTGAAATCTCCTTTTTCCGCACCGCATCCGCAGCCAACTGCGACAAACACTCGACACATGCTATATTCAAATCCTGATCGATTGTAAAGTCTGAATTACCTCCGAATTGAATATCCTGGACCGGAAAAACCGCGAACGGTGTATCCGAGCCCGAGGCGCGAATCGTCGCGTTGAATTCTGTGAGATGGCCGCTTCCGCTGAAGCCGCCAGCATCGAGGTTTTGCTTTTGGTGGACATGAAAGGAGTTGGGTGTGGGATTTGTTATCGAGAGGTGATTGTAGTTGTATTGGTAATCGTTGATGTATTTATTCGCGAAGTTGGGAACTCCTACGTAGAGTCTGGCAGGTCACTATTAGCATACAGCGTACAAATTCCAGATAAACAAGCACTCACAAAGGAAGAACAGTAACCAGCACAACAACGCAAAACCCAATAACATAAACCCACCACCACCTCTTCATATGCGTCTTAAACCGCTGGGAAAATGGCGGCTTCAACGCCATCTCCGTAACACTCGTCTCTGAGTTATTCGACTTCTGTCCCAGTTCTGGTCCCGACATTCTGAATCGTTCGCTCTCTGCAGGAGTCAACATCGCAAGAACAATCCCATTGTGCGTATTTCGCGGACCCCGCATCCTTTTAACATGAATCATGTTCCCCACGGGGCTGGATCGCAATGTCGATCTTCACGTGTGCGACGTGAGGGACCGCGGTACTGGCGATCATGGTGGTTGCACCGGCTGGTGATCAATAGGTCTCATTCCTCAGATTGACTTTCGTGCTACTGTTTCGTTGGGAATAGGACTGCGAGGTGGCGGGATTTACCCTGGGAGGAGATGCATCGCGTAGATGTGGTCGTACATGGCTGGATTGTTTGCTTATCTATGAGACTGTATGATGCAAGACGATATTGTGTGGACGCGTTCGGGCAAATCGGAAGCTAAGAGGATGCATTCGAGTCTGAGAATATCAAGACCTTGCTGGAGAAGGTAGAAGATTTATTGGCCAGCTTTGCCAGAGCCGGGCCATGGTGCGTTTGCCCATTGCGGGAAGGATACCGGAGGATATGGTTTTAACAGAGTTCTTATGGTATTAAGAGCATGCAAGAAGTTTAGAATGACAATGGAAAGACTGAAGCAACCTGTTTACCCTGAGAACTTATCGTGAAATTCCTTGTTTATCAGAAAATAGTTCATCGGAACATGGTTGTCCGAATGTTGCGCCGGAATCAGACGTTCCGGATACGATAACCGACGTGCCGTGCGGTCCTGCCCCATTTGAACTATTGCGAGAATTAATATTATTTGGAGGGTTTCATAAGGAATTAAACTGTCTAGTCCAATATATGTACAAATGTTAAAAGTCGTAACCAAAAACAGGCTCCACCATGGAGCCATACGCTTGTACTCCGTAATGTGGTTCAAAATCGGACCTTCTTTCTGGTTGCCATTGGCAGTAATGGTTGACAAATATGCCCCCCAAAACTGTCAGCGATACGATGAGAGGATCCGATGAGTTCTATCCTTGCAGACACAGTGGCAATTCCAGGGGCCACTTAGTTCGAGTGCTTTGTTCGAAGTCTTCGGAGAACTACGCAGACATGAGTTTGATCCAGTGAATGTTGCTACTGATGCTGCAGTGTTGTCGACTTACCTGGCAAAGAAATTGAAGGTAGCAAAACCGGATGCAGGTGAAGCAGCCGTGACTGGGTCTTATGTGAGTCAAGGTTGATCAATTCACAGCGTATTGAATGAAACGAATAAAGATCATGATGCTATCAAGCCTGATATGTGTTTATAACGTTCCCAGTGGATATAATGGGAATTGCCCATCTCTGTCAAGCAGAAACCCCTGCAGAATAGCATCAAGATCCAGATTCGACAACTCCCAATCCGTTTGCGGAAAATGGCTTCCCGCAAAATTTGTCTCAACAGCCTGGGTTTTATCAGGCGTAGCCACGGACTCATATTGGACAGTTTGCAACTGGGCTGAGTCTCCAGTGGTATTTCCACTCGTCGAGCCATTAGCAGCAATACTAACACCCAAATGATCCATGAGCCTGTCGAGATTCTGCCTTGCTTTAATGGCCGCGGCATAGATGTCTTTTTGGTCTTCCAGAGTATTTAAGCAGAAGATAAGGGATTGGAATGAGACTGAGCCTTTTCCTTTATGCGCCACGATCCGCGCGTGGATGGTTGCGCTGACATAAGTCGCATATGATAGGACATATGGTGCGCTCCCGATTGAATAGTGCTGTGCATAGTCGCGCAGGATTTGGACGGTCTGGTTAGCAGCGGCAGTGCTCGCTGTGATGGACTCATGGGCTACTATAGAGCTGCTGTGACTGTCTGTAATAAAGGGTCGCTCGGAGAGAATGACGAGGGTGTTACAGAGGGCTCTATTTCCAAGTTAGCGATGTGCACTTGGAAAGGAGGAGGTTTTACCGACAAAAGACAGAGGGCCTGGGGCAGAACATAACCAGGGTCCCCGGAGTGGGCAATATAGTCCATCTGGGGAGGAAGTGTTTTCCGCCATTGGCTCAGGTCAGACTTGATCTTTTCGCAGACATGCATCTTCTGACTTAGTCGGGTATTTGGAGTGGACTCGGAATAAACTTCGCACATCAGGTGTTCAATTATAACTGACAGTTCGCACAGCTTCGTTAGCAAGGTAACATTCAATGCTGGAATGCCCAATTGCTGGTGGTTTGTTTTATACGATATGCTGTCGAATTGCTCGAGCTCATCATATTCGTCTAGGAATTTCAAAGGCGTGTTAAAATCTCTTTTCCGGAGGAGTGAAGGCCGGCCCTGGAGGAGGCATTGGATCTTGTCAATCGCTAAGAAGGCTGATAAGTAAATAGAGTCTGAATTCAAAGACAGTAGTAGATAACTTACAATATGCCCCCCAAACAACCCGCTTTCGAATCTCCAGCTGCTCTGCTGACGTGTTGTTTGTCGAAGGCAATACATGTAGACCAAGATCAATGATCATATTGAAAGCATTTCCAGCATATAACCAGGACAGACTTCGTTCGTCACATCTCGAAAAGAGTGCATTCGACATGATCAGGAGAGCCTGTATAGTAGTGATCTCGCTTTTATCAAACTTATCGCGCAAGAGCTCCACGAATCGCTGTCGATACATCAAACCTGCCGTGTTTATGTCATCTGGATCTGTGCGAACTTCAGGTCTGAGGCAGTGTTTGGAGACAACAAAAAAGATAGAATTGAGTAGTAGTTTTGAGAAGTAAGGACCTCCGCACGCCATGTCGCGCATGAAAACGGGACGGTGGATGATTTGCGCGGTATAGACCTGGCGACTCCAATAAATGGAGAGCAATTCCATTCCGATGCCGGGGTCTACTCCATCAAAGTCGAGGCGACCAGCTATGAGATCCAAAGGTTCCAGCTGCCCTTTGATATAGTTAGTTCTTGTCATTAACATGTCTTCTTCGAGAGGTAAGCTCACTCTGCTTGGCAGTCTGCGCAAAGAGTAAATGCCGAGACCACTCTTCCGTGGCATGGAAATCATTGATTTGTCCATTGCGTTGCTGGGGACTAGATGTTTCATAATATGCTGTGCTGGTTGGACCGTGGTATAGAGAGATATTGCCCCTGGGATTATTTTCAGGCACTTCTGTGGGGACCTGAGAGCCGCGCGCCCTTATATCTGCCAGATTCCTAATACTCCTCTCGGGACCCGACATTGGAGAGTCCACTGAGCATGGTGGCTGCGGGGAAGAGGCTTGCTCCACTGGCAAGCCAGGAGCCCCATGTCCCGCGACAGGCGTGTCTCCAGTCTGGAGGCGCTGGCGAAGAAATGCATTCTCCGACTCCAGTCGCGCAATTCTCTGATTTGTTGGCCTACATCAAAGCAGTTAGCAACCGCATAGCGAAAACATCAGACCCGATACTAACCTCGGCTTATGTTGAGCAGGGCCTTGCTGGCAGTCAATGCCTTTGGCTATGCAGTTGCCACAGGTTGGCTTTACAGCGTCGCATTTCAACTGTTTCTATTTATCAGCGATAGTGCTGCCAGGTAGATCAACCAATGCATTGTACCTTTTTCTGACGGCAAAACGTACACGCCGCCGATGCGCGGCCGAGACTTTGTCTTTTCGGCATTTCAGCTCCCGGCCTCGGTAGGAGATGATTTGTGACCAGCACCGGATTGAATTCTCATTCAGTGAGGACAATAGATTCTGGTGTGCATGTCTATGCTATGGAAGTTCTTCAATGAGAGATTGAGTAATTTACCGGAGGCTTGGGGATTTGTTGCTGTGGGGTTGGCATCTTGGTCCGAGCAGCGGGCTATCTTATTGGTTTATCCAAGCCTGTGATATCATTGGTTCAGACGGGGCCCCCATGTGCGTTCCTCGCATTCTCTCATTAACTATATACTCCTTTACCGGCATTTACTTGCACAGAGGATTACTGTCAAAGCCTCGATAGTACGCCCGGGTAACTCAGTGAGTATAGAGTAGGGCAAACCTGTCTCGAGAACAGAAGGTAAAGTCCAGATAACATATATATTCCATATTAATGTACGTAACTCATTATACACAATTATAAAAATACAATTAAGGAGCAGGACTCGTATTCCCACTCTGTTCAAGCTTTTCTCCCTTGTCACTAACCATCTCATCTGACCCCTGTGTCGTATCTGCTAATTTATTCGCCAACCGAACCGTCTGGAATATAGACAGATCCTGCTGGAAGAGCTCTTCAAGTTTCTCCAGACTCTGGCCCATTGTCTCAGGGTAGAAGAAGAAAACGGTCACTGGGAACGCAAAGCAAAGAACTGTGTATACGATCCAGTACTGATAGCCGATACTTGTCATTGCGATTGGGGTGATCATTTGCACGACGAAGTTCCTGCATAGGGTTAGCATATATCCGGGCGGGTTGGAAAGTGAAGTGGGCATATATACCAGAGCCAGTGATTTGCCGTGGAAATTGATGTCATCGCTACTCGAAGCCTCAGAGGAGCAACTTCTGTGCAATAGAGAAAGCTGGGACCCAAGAAACCGATGGGGAAGAAGAATGCGAACAGGAAGATGAAGAAGGTGGTTCCGATGGCAGCTCCATGGCTCTCACTCGCATATTTGTTCGTAATGGCTATACACATCATGCACAGTGTAATACCAGCGCCACTGAATAGAAACAGCTTCCGGCGTCCAAATCGATCGATGGTGAAGAAGGCGACGAACGAAGCAGCGAATTTCCATGTCAACATGCCTGCCGCAAGCACTCGGGAGAGATCAGCGGTTAGACCCAAGCTATCTTGGAAGATTGTTGTGCAGTAAGTGCTGATTGCGTTCGCACCGGTCATTTGGACCCAGAATTGCAACCCGAGGCAGAGCATGAACCGATAGAATAATTTGCCGTCTTTCATGGTGAAGATGTCTTTGACTCTTGCTGCACTTTGGGCTGATTCCTCAAGCGACGCCTCAATGCCGGCAATTTCGTGTCTGATTTCCGGGTCTTCAGAATCGATCTCCTTGATGCGAGCCAGGACGAGAGCTGCTTGGGTGGCATGACCGGCACGCACCAGCCAGCGAGGCGATTCCGGGAGGAGAAAGATGGATGCGATTGGCATAAGCGAGAACATACAAGGTATCGCCATTGGCACGCGCCACGAGACAGAATGGTGATCGATATATGAAAATCCGTAGTTGATCCACTGGCTAATCGCATAACCGCTAGTGATGAAAATACCGTCAATCACAACATGTGCTCCCCGATCCGCTGCAGGAGAGCACTCAGACTGCCAGACTGGGACTATCGTGCTTGTAAACCCAATACCAATACCCGTGACGATGCGTCCGACCAGTAACTGGGCGAAGCTAAACGAAGTGCACGAAAGGAGCTCGCCAATAAACGTTAAAAGTGCCCCGACAAAGATGGCTTTCCTCCGGCCGAGGAAATCTCCGATGGAAGTGCATATTAACGAGCCTGCGGCACCTCCAAGTGTAAAGCAGGAAACGTAAACGCCCTGCATGACGGACTTTTGTGATTCAGTTTCCCCGGTGGCGTGTACTGTGTCGATTTGGGGAAATAGGCTAGTCCAGCTGTCGAAGCCGAGTAGGCCTCCGACTCCCACCTGATTATAACCGAAGAGAAAGAAGCATGGGAAGACCACGAGGATGATTTGGGTCAATTGTAAGGAGTACCCGCGCAGCATGATGGCTGGGTGTGTCAGAGTAAATCAAAGAGAAACAATATTAACCAGCGAAAGAACTGATCTGGAGAACTGCTCTCTGGACGGTGACGGTTATATAGGGTTCCCGGTTGTATCGGATGTGCCGTGAAGGGAGCATACACCGGAGACTAATCGGTGGGATAATATACGCGACCCAGACTTTGACAACCTATTAATGGAAGAGTCGAGCTCCTTGCATTATCAGCTCCGATGCCAAATGCCAATACTACGGTAGACCTCATGCTGCTCTGAAACATCGTCGCAACCTATCACGGAGTACAGCTAACCCTATAAAACCAATTGATTCTTTACCAAAGACCAAATGGATGGGCAGGTTCCTTCACATTTCAATGTGTGTTTGATAAGATGTGTCCATGAGCTTTAACGGCTTCCAGATCGCACTAATCGGAATACACACAGTGGTAGCAACTATATCTTCATGCTTTGCTTTCGCGATTACGTTGACAAGGGCCCATGCGTCGACCATATGGCGGTAATGCTGTATTTGCTGTATGAACTGTGGGGGTTATGCAAGTTTATCGTGCATGCAGATCGACCAAGTCACGGCGTCCGAGACCTTGATAATGCGGTGAGCGAACTCGAAGAGGCAGTAGACTTGAATGCGGTATACCATTATTTGTTCTATTTCAAGAATCCAAGAATGATATGGCGCGGGTAATAGAGATCGCGTTTTCCATTATTTCTGGTGGCCGCACCGCTAAACCCTAGTACGACCTCGCTATCGAAGACTGAATAGCAGTGTGCGAGTCCGATCACTGCACTCTGCAGATATATCTGCGCTTATAATGTGACTGCAACTTGTCAGTATGCTTTCACATCTGTATTAGAGCGCATATCAAAAAAAAAAAAAAAAAAAGTGGGAAACAAATCCCCCCACACATGATGTCGAGCGCACCAGATTCATTCGGAATATTATGTCAATACAGAGATGCCAGATCACTTCACTCTGCCAAACGTAGTACTCTACGTAAATTCTGCCATCTATGACCCTTCTGTTCTATGGTAGTTGTGGACTAGATTTTTATGCCCAAACGAAGCCTGGATGCAAGCGTGAGCTGGAGGAATCAGTAGTTCGATGAGATATACTCCTTTCCAATAAACCCACCTCCAGAGGAGAGCACTAGGTACAGTCAATGTGCAGGGTAAGCCATATCCCATCCAGGTAGTTGGAGCGAACGCAATGACGAAGCGTGTCGCATCCTAACCAATACAAAATAGAAATCGACCTCCGGGTATATGCAGCACAAATTGCATACATATAATCTTGCATGAGCTCCCTTGCATTGAGATTGTGTAGATCTTTGCTTTTATTCCTTTCTGCAATGTCTATGAGTTGGTTCTGCACGAGGGATGCAGGTGGATAAAAATGGAAAGAGTGAGGCTGGTTGACAGCGAAATAGATTAATCCTGTGCTTTTACACAGGCAATTGTTCTTCGTCATCGGTTTTGATAGAAGTAAATTGTGATAGCTTGTATTCGCACATAATTGAACGAGCAAATTACCCATGATTGCGGGCGTACTGCAGAGATACGTAACCTTAGAAGCCCTCACCATATTTCCCGATATGACAATGAAACACGATTCTCCTCGTGTCCCGTATCTATGCACCTCTGTCACATTACACCGCAAGAACAGCAATATCATGGTCAAGCCCACTTTTTCCTGCCTAGTCCCCAAGGACCTGGAAGCCAGCATAAATAACATAAAAAATGCGGTAAATGGGCTCGAGCTTGCGAGAAAGGCGTTTGTCGGCAATTCTACGGCATACCCGATGCACATCTACTCGTTGGGACAAGGACAAGGACTCACCGCTGGCGATATAAGATCAAGGCAATGGTAGTCAATCGATCGGAGACCACCGTATACAGGCGATACATGGGCAGAACAGTGGTGTGTATGTAGGCCGGGGGCCATCTTGTGCATATGTTTATGTGTCATTAGGAGACCGTATGTGGTTGTATATCACGTTAGACCACTACATCTTACCACTAAGACACCCACCCCCTGGAGAAGTTTATATATATCGGCAAATCAATATCGGTACACAAGCCAAGAAAGGTAGAGAGACGTGGAACAAGAACCTTTTAGATGTATGAAGATGATTATTGGCAGTCAGGTCTCATCCAAACTGAGTCAGTCATACCCAATTTATAAACAGGCAGAGTAAATATTATATCTATGTACTTTAAAACTGCTCTTGACTGTG
Source organism: Bertia moriformis (assembly GCA_025802115.2). Lineage (NCBI taxonomy): Eukaryota > Fungi > Ascomycota > Sordariomycetes > Coronophorales > Bertiaceae > Bertia > Bertia moriformis. The sequence goes on from JAOYNC020138239.1 coordinate 18,385, forward strand.
TTTTAATATTGAGCCAGAGTTTGGCTTTCTCCAATAGCTGCAATTTGCGACGCTTATTCCACAGTCCATACGATGTATCTATCAAGTTCAACACTACAAAGTAAAGGGACCCACAGTCAATACTTTCCTCTAGTAAGGCAGGGGACTCAAAATGAGGTTTTTTCGGAAATCGACGCTGCCAGTAGTTATCAGCAAGACGCCAGCAAAGACATTGAGAACCCTCTTGATATTCTGTGGCTCAAAGTATTCCAAATTGAGAAACTGTATATAGGGGGCCGTACACTGCCAGCTTGACGCGCCCAGCTTGACGCGCCCAGCTTGACTTGTCGTCGCTCCTTGCCTGTTTTCCAGTGCTCCTTGGCCTGCTATATAGTATCCCACAACTCTGGAATGTTCACAAAATCTCTCGACAGATATCGTCGATAGCCATCAGGATCAGGACTTGAGCAATGCTTCCTCAGCATCTCTTCATGTTTATGACGAAAGTCGTTTGGAAGGTCGCCACCATGCTGATAGAGGAACGAGATCCAAAGGCCAGATTCATCCACGAATGACCTACTGTCATGACTAGCCAAACAATCAGCTCCCACGGAGTGCGCCGAAGAACCTTTCTGTGTCACTCATTACCGATGGCGATTCAATGACATGGTCAGCTGGAGCCCAGCAGCGCTCATGAAAAAAAAAATTGATACCAATGACTTGCTGCACGCGGAGCTCATAAGGCGTGTCTGGTAGGGCCTTTACGACAATAAACATATAAAGGTGCTGGGCCTTTTGCAATGGTTTTTCTAGACAATGGTCCGATAAGGGTGTCGTAACGGTTCCTTTTAAATTGCAATGCCCGTTGATTATGGTACTGGATCCCTGTTTTCTCTGTCTTGCACAGAAAGCAACAGGGATGGCCGTGTCAGCATATAGCCGTTTTCTCATTGGATTCAACCCCTACCAATCGACGTTACACATAATGTTCTATATAGAGTCTTTTCTTTTATACAATGGTCTATAGATACAGCCATATTGCCCTCCTGTACTCTACTTCATCTAATTCAGTTCCCTCCTTCTTCCCTATTAGGTCCGCTTTCGTATATGCTCCGGCATGTGGATCGACATGGGCGAATGCTCGTCATTTTCCATTGGCGGCTGCGCAACAGAGACAATCGTATTTATATAGTGAAGGGTGTCTAGTGATTATCAATAGAATTGAAGATTGATATGTACAAACATTATGCTGTAAGCCGTTCTATAAATTACCAGCCACCCTGGACTGAGTGAGATGAGAATGAAACAAATCGCGAGAGATTATTCCAGCTCAATTGGTCTCATCCGCTCTGTTTCAGCACCAGATAATTCCGCTTTTTGATAGGTGAACGGCTTATTTCTCGTAGCAGACAGTTCGGCCACTTGTCTGCCGCCGACCTGCATATTAGGCGGGTATGCATCATGCGGGCTTTGTTGGATAGGCACAGACGCAGCCTGTCGAGCTTTCCGTCGCCGGAACCAGAAGAAAAGCGCGATAATCGTCACGGCAACTACACCAGCAGCAACGCCAACCCCGATTCCAGCCTTTGCGCCTGATGAGGGTCCGGACGAACTGTTTGCTCCTGCAGAACCTTGCGACGATGTCGATGTTGGGGAGACCTGGGTAGCTGTTGCGGAGGCTGTGGCGGGTACGCTACTGAAATCGGTAGACTGCCACCGGATCTCGATACCGAAGGCATTGATAGAGCCCGGGGAGCTCATTTCACCCGTGGAGCTTGTTTTGGAGCCATCGGAGCCGGTCCAGGTGTATGTGTATTGGGTGATCACGTCTGAGCCAGGTCCCCAGGCGCAGACCTCTCTTGTCCACCAGTCTGCAGAGTCTGTGGCGGTGGTAGGTCGGAGGGAGTAGGTGCTTGATCCTGCACTGGGAAATTGGCGTCAGCCAATTTAGACTTAAAAGAAGGATTATCAGTTCAACTTACATTGGACAGCATGTTGCAATAGTTTCCGTGCTACTTCCTGAATCGACTATCGTGGTTTTCGCAATGCCATAGTCACTTGGACAGATTCCAGGAGAAAAATAGCTGGATGTAGCCCAGCCGGACGGGAGACATGCGGAGGTATCGGTCGGACCCAGATTCATCCATGTTTGTTTGGAGCTTTTGATGGCCCACAGCTCGTTAATACATGAGCTGGGTGGTGTAAATGTGGTCGTCAACGGGAGCGGAGAGCTTGTGGTAGACATGGCAGTTTCGGTGGTTCTCGCAACACAAGGTCCAGAACGACTGTAGGAGAAAAACGGACTCGGGAAATTGCATTGTGAGTATTTTTGGGCCAGAGTTGTCTCTCGTAGCCTCGCAGTTGAGCATCAAAATACGAGGAAAAGAAGCTGACATGGACGCCTAGTGTATTCCTTCGAGCCCCCGAAACGCCCGTGCAAGTAGCTGATTGGCGGTTGGGGGAGATAATCCCAGTTCTCAGCACATTAAGACTCACCAAGCGTCGTCAGGTCTCTTTAGCGGCTCATCTTTTCCTTGTCTGGTGATAGACAGATAAGAGCGAGAACTGCCGCAGATTAGCCCAACCTTTTGGTAGCGGAATATATCCATCTCTCTGGAAAGATGACCGAGGTTGCAATAAATTCAGAGGTGTCTAGATCAGGCAGCCAGCAGGATGATTGCTTGATTAGTACCAGCACTCCAGTAAAGTTGCTTATTGAAGAAAAGAGAACTGATGGCAGTGAGTCTGCGGCAGATATATTCAACGAATCAGATATGCCACTGTCAGCAGATAAACAATTGCCTTATTAAACAGGCAATTAGTCTTGGACTAACGTAATCCACCACCGAGCTGCGCAGCTAGCGTAAGACGCGTCAATTAATTAGACCTTCCATATTCAACTACCTACTAGGCCACCAATTCGCTCTCAACGCTCTCAAAAATTGATAGAGCAAGAGGGTAGGATCTTATTAGCTATACAGGCTATTAAAAAACAAGAAATTCGCGCTATTCGCTAAGCAGCGCGCCACTTCAATGTACCTGAGTCAACCCTTTATACGCGTCTCCATGGCACTACAACTCGAAGCGAAACACGCGCCAATAGCCATAAATTGACTGAAATCAAAGAGCAATCGCTTGTCCAATGGATATTCTCCCTTGATGACCGTGGAGTAGCGCCTCGGCCCTCTACTGTACAAGAAATGGCGGATTTGTTACTTGCAGCACGTGGTGATACCCCTGTTCAAACAGTTGGTGAGAATTGGGTCTCAAAGTTTATAAAAAGGCATTCTGAGCTTTCATCCCGATTCTCAAGGCG
>JAOYNC020138330.1:0-21671 GCA_025802115.2 Bertia moriformis
TCAGCCGTCCCCGCCGGCTCCGCCGCCGCCACCCGCGAGGGCGATCGCGGCGCCGACAAGGCCGACCTCTCCCAGCTGGATGAGTGTGTCGCCGTGGTGGGGGGGCGCCTCACCGATCTCGAGGCGCTCGCGCGCCGGCTCCGGAACGGCCAGGACCCCCGCCAGGCCGCGGCCGAGATGGTGGAGCAGGCCGCGGCCGAGATCGTGCGGATATTCCTGCACTCCGGCCCGTCCGGGGCGGGGACGGCCGGCGACTCGGACTCCGGCTCGGCCTCGGCTCGGAAATGGTCGCCGCAGCAGGCGTGGCATCTCATCAAGGCGCTCGCCGACAACCCCTCGATCCCGTACCGCGCCGTGCTGCGCCACCCGATCTTTGAAAAGTCGGTCACGTCGCCGGCCGCCGATGCGGAGGCGGCGCTCGCCAGCCTGGCCGATGCCGAGCTCATCTCCGTGTCCACCCGGCGGGGCCGGCCGCAGGACATTGGGCCCGGCCGGCCGACGTACCGGGCCGCATTCGCCCTCCTGGTCGGCGATGCCGCCGAGCGAGACGACATGGACTACGCCGTGCTGGAGGAGCTCTCCCGGATCGAGGCCAGGACGGCGAAGAAGATCGAGGCCGAGCTGGCGGCCGAGATGGGGCTGATCAGGGAGCTGCCCGGCTCGTGGCGCGTCGAGTCGTCACAGCGGGCATACTCCCTGTTCAAGAAGGTGCGGGAGGTCCATCGCCGGATCGCCGAGCTGGAAGACCACATGGGGAAGCTGGAGATGGGCAAGCTGAAGAAGCGGCTGGCGGAGGTGTCGTCGGCCCCGTGGTGGGCGTGACTGGTCTCCAGCCGGCCAGCCTGGGGTTTAACCGCGGTCTCGTTTCGCTCTGGGTAGATACCGGTGGGTCGAATCCAAATTCTGGCCGGATTCTCCCCCAGCGCCCCGGCGCCCGCCTGATGGCAGATATCACCAGTGTCCCTTTTCGTTCGTTGTAGGCACCAGTCCCGGCGTAGCTCTTGCGGGCCGAGTCTATAATGAATTGGGATTCCAGCTGGGTTCCTCCTCATCGGTGCCCAGGTACGCCTCATCGCAGAAAAAATCTTGTCTCTGTAGTCGCAAGTGCTGGTCTCGGCGTCGCGTAGCTCTTGCGTCTGGTCTGATTCCGCGACGGATCGTGGCTATTTCTGGCCAGCTTCCTATCCGTACATCAAAACCCCAGTCTCTATCTACCCAGTCTCAGACAGGATATCGGGCCAGCTCGAATCCCAGACAACCGAATTGTCGAATCCAGCCCACTTGCGAGTAACCGCATGGCTAATGGAAATGCAGCGGTGCCTCGCGTCAATTCACCCGAGTAGTTCGACTGACCGGCTGACGCGTGAAGATCGTTCGACGCTTGCACCACGTGCACCCCCGCGCCCCACCTCGCCATCCTCCTCCCGCATCCCCCTCTCGCCCCATCCTGCTCCCCGCGCCCACTTGGGACCTGTCCTCCCCCTCCCGCCTCGAGCACCTATATACCGCATACCGCATACCGCACTGGTTCTGACGTGACCCCAGCAACTGCCCAACACCTTTTCTCTTCTTTTCGGTCGACTTCAGACTTCCTGGCCGCCCAACTAGCCGGCTCGGCTGGAATCCGCCACGATGGCCTGGTTCTGGTCCGGCGCTGCGGCAGCAAAGCCCCCCGGCGGCGGCGCCGGCACTCTCACTACTTCTTCCACCAGGACGCCCCCCTCGAGCCGCCAGCGGCAGCAGATCGGTGGCGGCGGCAATCACATGACGGCTCGCGCGGACTGGTTTTGGTCCACCTCGCCGACCCCAGCCTCCGTGCCTGCAGACCAGCGGAGAGGGACGTCCAGCCCCACGGCCAGCGCTGCTCCGACGACGACAAGATTACCGCCGCCACCCACACTGCCCCAGCAACCGGCCGTTGTCGACCCCGCCTCCCACGTGGACCCTGAAATCACCAAGTTCCTCAACTACTTCAAGGAAGACATGGCCCTGCTGTCCGCCGCGACCACGGCCCCCGCCGCCCCTGCCTCTCACGGTCACCCCTCCTCTCGAGCCAGCCTCACAGGACCAAGCACCAGCGCCAGCGCCAGCAGCAGTAGCAGCAGCAGCAGCGCCGCAATGACGGCCTGGTCCCCACCCCAATCCCAATCCCAATCCCAGTCCCAGTCTCCACCCCCGGACATCCCTCACTCCCTCTACCCCACCACCATGTCCTGCTCCCAGGCCTTCGACCTCGCCCGCCGCTGCCAATCCATTCCCGGCCAGCTCCGGCACGTATACCGGTACGGCAACTTCCGGTCCTGCTCCGAGCACTGGTCCGACTTCTGGTTCTGCATGCGCCACGTCGGCGCGCCCTCCGGCCCCGTGAAGGAATCTCTCATCCGGGAGCACTACCGCGAGAAGGAGCATCGCAAGTATTACGCCGAGGGATGTCGCAGCAGCGAGGCGGTCTGGTCCTCTCGCGAGGAAAAGGTCCCGCCCGAGACCTTCTTCGTCGAGCCGTACGACCCCCCCGTAGAATCCGACGACGAGTGGAGGCGGGGCGAGATTGAGAGGCGACGGAACATACGGGAGGCACTGGATGGTGTGGGTGCATAGTCGGGATCTATCAGTAAAGCTGTCCATCAATCTGCAGCGCCGTTCTCATTCTCTATCTGTTGGAGGCCCTGGGGCGCCCAGAGGGCATTCCGGGCATGGGCGGACGCTGTAAGCCCCTGCGTTCTGAGAAGGCAGGAGAAGGCAAACGCTCGTATAAGGAGGAGTATTTTATATCATTTTAAGGTCTATCTCGATACCAGGTTGGAAAGGGGATCCTTATACTAAACCCGTAGGGCCTTTTCCTACTCCTAAGCCTACCTTTATATATAAGAGACCCTTCTGGGATCTCCCCTTGATATCTTATTCCACTAGATTCTATAGGGCTGGCCTTATTCTTATCCTTAGCATTGCCTATTGGCTCTTAGACCCTTACTGTCACACCCAGGCCCGGTAGGAGGCCCTTGCCCCTATCCCTGAGGCTCTGGGCATGACACAGCTCGAGGCTGTCATGTGATACGCCATAGCTAATCCCAGGGCTGGCCATTGAGCTGGCCCGGACAGACCCCAAGCCGGGCAGGGGGCCATTTCCCTGCCCGAGAAGCCAGCCGGGCTGGGGACCATTTCCCAGTTCGAGAGCCCAGCCGGGCGGGAGACCGTCTCCCCGCATAAGCAAGCCTGCCTTGGCAGCCAGAGGCCCCAGCCAATCAATACCCGGGATCCCCGAGGGCCCCGCCGGCCTCGGCGGCCCACAAGCAAGCCTACCTCGGCAGCCAGAGCCGGCCTCGGCAGCCTGACCACATGCCAGCCTGCTTCTGCAGCCAGACAACATGCCAGCCTGCCTCGGCTGCCCAGGTCATATGCCAGCCAGCCAGGGCAGCCCAGGCCATATTCCAGCCTGCCTAGGTAGGCCAGTCCATATGCCAGCCCCGCGGCGACCGCGGGCTTTCTGCTCCCCAGCCTCGGGCCGGCCCCATCTCAGGCACCTGATAGGGCCGTAGTCGCCGCGGCCCTATTATAGGCTGGCCGAGGCAGGAGGCAAGGGCCTGGGAGCTAATGGATACAGCTGGAGATAAGAGTGGGCCTAGTCCTATGGGACCTAGCAGAATGAGATAGAAAGGGGAGAACCCGGAAGGGTCTCCTATATAAAGGGGCAGGCTCAGGAGCAGGGAAAGGGCCCGGGGGATTGGCAGAACAATCCCCTTCCCGAGCCCAGCATAGAGATAGACCTTAGAAGGATATATAATTTACTCCCATCCACACAAGCGTTTGCCTTATCCTGCCTTCTCAGAACCCAGGGGCTCACACTTACCTCCTCCCTTAGCTGGCTTATAATAGGGCTGCGGCGACGATGGCCTTATCAGGTACCTAGAATAGGGCTGGCCCACGGCCAGGAAGCAGAAAGCCTGCGGTCGGCGCGGGCCTAGTATATAGGCTGGGCTGCCGAGGTGGGCAAGCATATAGGCTGGGCTGCCGAGGCAGGCTGGCATGTTGGCTGGGCTGCCGAGGCAGGATAGCATATCAGCCGCCTGCAGCCTACGCCCTGACGGCCGGGTTTCGCCGTCGAGCTCGCGCGCGACCCAGTTCGACGTCTTCTTCGTGTTGGGGACAGGAGTTGACCGCTGACTCGGTCGGGCGACTGCGGACGCTCTCCCGGGGGTGCTCGCGGGGCCGTACGCGGACACTGTTCGATCCCCAGAGCCATGGGCAGAATAACCGAAGCTGGAATAAGAGCCGTAAGCAAGATCCTGGCGATTGCTGGCGGCATCATAGGTGGGATAGCCAGGCCCGACCGTAGCTGCTATCCAGTTGTACTGCTCCTGGGCCGGTGGCGGCGGCGGAGGCGGCGGCGGCGTAATCGAATGCGAGATCGGAGGCTGGCCTTGCTTCCGATCATTCGCGACAGGATGGCGCAGCTCGGGCTAGGTGTTCAAGGTTCGCGGGTCTATATACCCCTCCGAAGGGGGAACCAAACGCTGCTGCTGCCGGTCCCCCATTGCAGATTGCAGAGAGTAGGTTGTGAGGGGGGAATCCTAGTTCTCGGGGGCACCATACAAGGTGGCAGAGAGATAGGTGGAGGACACGGTAAGGCCATGCCAGTGTCTGTGCTCAGAGAGAGTTGCCGAGCTGGGCGCATGAGACCTATACAGATGTCCGAAATGGAGCGGCGGCAGGGAAGGAAAAGCCAAACGGCTCTACCATGAACCCGTGCTTCACCTACTGGCCGGCTCGTCGGACCACAAACCCCACGGGATATGCATGTTGGCTTGCTGTGTGTGCGATCTGGGCTCGGCCGAGGACGCGAAGGGTGGATACGCAGTCTTGGCTATATGGATCTTGTGCGCGAGGAAGGGCGATGAGGTACTGGAGCGATGGCTGGCCCCAGCGATCATTCGCTATTGCCCGGACGGGATCTATTTTTCAAAACACGCAACTGCGACTTGATCTTAACGGGCATCATCGCCCTCACCTCCCTCCACACAACCGCTCGGATGCAGACATGCCGACGGACGGACGGACGGACGGACGGACATCTGACCTAGAGAGAATCCTACGCCGAGTTAGATGTTATGTCCGGCGGACTGCGGCAAAGACCTCGGAAGGGGGAAATCAACCAAGAAAAATACTACATGCCTCTCGGGCCAGAATCCTCTACTCCCACATCTGAGTTCCCTCGGCAGTGGTGGGTAGAGAGGCGCACGGGCCACTCCGAACCCTGGCACGAAGATGCCGAGATAAGTAATCTGCGTCACTCACCTCACAGCCCCTACGAGATCCTGACGGAGTGATGCCGGCCGGCCTCGCGGCGTGGCCAATTGCTATGAGCCGTCCTCGGCGTGTTCCTACATCCATCGACCCGAAGCGGCAAGCACATACATAATGCGTGCGAGCGTGCGTGCGTGCATGCATGCAATGCAGCCCGTCAGCAATTGGCGTCCCACGGTCCCACTAGCTCTGGTGTTCCCGGCGCACCATGCGCCAATTCCGATGCCGCAGTTCAGGCCCCCCGTTCCTTCGCCGCCAGGCTGGGCCAGGCCAGGTCGTCGATGAACATCAAGCTTCTGTCTGCATGTTCGATGGAACAGTCCGAGGGTAGAACCCGCCTTAGCTGGATCCAGCCCACCCTTATCTCCTTACTCGCGCTTACGGGTTGCGTCGCCTGCTCTGGTTCACATGGAGAGAGACAGGCCACCTAACTTTTTCACCCTGTCGGCAGAGGGGGAGGGGTGGGGGGCGGCTATTTATTTAACATCCCCCCCCCTCCCGCCGCCCCTTCCACGCCTCCACCGGAATATTCATCTCAGGGTTTCCATAGTGGCGGTCGTAGACCGGCCTGAACTCATCGCCGACCATGGCTAATCATGGGCGTACCGCGGCCGCCGAGCGCCCAGAGCCGGCCCAGTCGCATTTGGGAACCTCGACAAGTGCCGAACCTCGAACGGAAGATGAATACGCCGCGGAAAGCGAACAAGAGAAGCCCGGCCAAGTCGGAGCCAAAGGTCGAGCACTGCTCGCCAAGCTCGGGCTGGACACCACTACGATACGTCTCATGCTCAAGTACGCCCCCCCCCTCCTCTACCTCTTATAACCCCCCCCTGATCCAATACCATCTTCCCTGACCATGACTGCTCGCCTGCTCTCAGAGGCGCTGTCGCCCCCACCGTCGCCATCGCCATGTACCAGGCTACCCCGATCGCCCGCCTGTACGGCACTCAGGGCTATCTAGTCGGCATCTTCTCCGTCCTCGCCATGCCGGTCCTGCCGCGCGGCAAGTTCATCCAGACGATCGTGCTAAACATCGTGTTCGCCTGCGCCGCCGCCGCCATCGCCTGCCTGGTCATGTGGACCGCTCTGCAGGCCCGGATCCACACCACCGATCCCGCCGACCTGGCCGCGGCCGCTGCCGGGAGCTACAACTCGAGCCAGGCCGCCGTAGCAGCTGTGTGGCTGTTCGCCCTCGTCTGGATCGTCAACACGTTCAGGGCTAAGAACCCGGCCCTGAACGTGCCGGCGATCGTGTACACCATCATCGCGAACATCAGCTGCACCTTCGCGCCCTTCATCCACACCACCGCCGCCATGGAGGCGTTTGTCCGTCAGCTGCTGTTCGCCGTCCTGACCGCGTTCGCCATCTCGGCCGCCACCTGCCTGCTGGTTCTGCCCGTCACCTCCCGGACCGTGACGGGCAGCCAGGTCCGCGCCTGGCTGAACATGACTAGGCAGATCGTCGGGCTCGAGAAGGCGTACCTGCAGAGCCTCGAGCGGGAGGACATGTTTGCCGCCCCGGCCGACATCGACGCCGAGACCGGGATCGAAGGGGGCAGAATCAAGAAGGAAAAGAACGGCGAGAATAACAAGAAGACAACCAAGCAGGACGACGGGAAGGAAAAGTTGACGCCCGATAACGAGACCGAGGCTGAGGTCCTGAAGCAGTCCATCTTCCGATTGCGCGAGCTGGTCGGCCGCATTCAGGCCGACCTGCCGTTCGCCCGCCGTGAGATTGCCTGGGGCAAGCTGACCGGCGCCGACCTCAAGACCGTCATGGGCTCGATCAGGGCTATCACCGTGCCGGTTATCGGCATCAGCACTACAATCGATGTATTCCAGCGGCTGGCCGAGCGCCGGGGTTGGACTGGTGATGATGACATGGCGCCCGAGACGGCGGCCGTCTCCGCGACCAAGCGAGACGAGGAGCGCCGGCTGTGGAATGAGGTCATGCGCCAGCTCCACGAGCCGTTTGGCCGACTGACCGAGGCGATTGACGACGGGCTCCAGCATGTCGGCACCCTTCTGGGTATCCTGCCCGCCCCAGCGACGGAAAAGAAGGAGCGCAAAGGCGGCGACAAGAACGGGGACGCCGAGGCCAGGGCCGGCTGTGACCAGACGCCACAACCGGGGGACGACCGGTTTGGCGAGCATCTCGGTGCCAGCGTTCGCTGCTTCCGCGGAGTCCGCAGTCAGATCTTGGCCGCATGGGCGAGAAGCAGGGGGCTGGTCAAGAACGTGAAGGCAGACGGCGAGGGCGCCGACATGATCGGTGCGCCAGAATCAACATGGGCCGAGATTGAGGAGCGGCGCCGGCGCGACCAAGCACAGCTATTTATTCTCCTCTATATCGACACCCTGGTATACATCTATTCTTTCATGAACCAGTCTTCATGTATCTTTCCCACTCTCTGACGCAGGACTACCCCGCCTTCTCCCCACAGATGCAATGCGCCGGCGACGCCGTCCTGCGGTTCGTCGCCTTCGCCGATGAAAAGAAGTGTTCCGGCGCGCTGGATAGGAATCGGCTCATCATGCCTTCCTCTGGCACCATTAAGCGATGGGCGCGGGCCCTCATCATCGTCAGGAGCGAGGACGGCGGCTCGCGGGAGAACGAAGGCAATCTTCTCGAGCCGGCTGGAGGCGGCCCGCCCGTGTACCACCTCGGAGATGGCTTCGACGCCCGCCGGGACCCGGAACACCTGCAGCCCGTGACCGCGTGGGAGCGGATCGGAGACCGGGTCCGGGCCGTCTCGCGGTTTGTCGCGAGCGAGGAGTCCATGTTCGGGTTCCGTGTCGCGTCCGCGACCATGACGATCGGCATCGTCGCGTTCCTGGAACCGTCCTGGCTGTTCTTCCAGGAGCAGAGGCTAGTGTGGGCCATGTTCATGGTGGCAATTGGCATGACCCGAAGTGAGTGAGCCAGCGCTCGGCGTCGTTGATGCGCCGTGCAGCCGGCGGCAGAGCAGGTCGGGTCGGAGCAGATCGGAGCAATACAGAGCTGACACAGGCCGCGTGGCCCGCCCGACCGAAGCCTCCGGACAGTCCCTGTTCGGGTTCGCGTGTCGGATCTTTGGCACCTTTGTGGGCATGTGCGTCGCCCTGCTCAACTGGTGGATCGTGGACCAGCGCACGATCGGCATTCTCGTCCTCTTTTACTTCCTGCTGGCCATCGAGTTTGGCGTGCTGGTCAAGTTCCCGCGCTTTACACCGGCCGCCCTGGTCTGCATAATCACCCACGTGATGATCGTTGGGTACGAGCTCGAGGCCGTCAAGGTCGGCATCGCGACGCTGGAGGCCAGCCGGCAGCGTTACTACCCGTGAGTGGGCCATACATATTCAGAGTTCCCCGGACCCTCCCCCCTCTCTGGTTCACTGACTGAGACCTCATCCCAGGATCTATACCCTAGCCCCGTATCGGCTCGCCATTGTCGCTGCCGGCTGCCTGATCGGGTTCATATGGACCATATTCCCGGCCCCTGTGACGGAGCGGACCTGGCTGCGGCGAGACATTGCCGCCGTCATGAGCCTTCTCGCCAGCTACTCGACCGCCATCAACGGCGCTCTCCGGTGCCGTCTCCTGCCCGCCATCTGCGGCGGCGATCCCGCCGTCAAGGGGACCCCGGCCAACCGGCTACTCCGCCATCGACAGCATCTGCTCGGTCGGCTCCTGCTCCTTCTCCCGTCCCTGCGGGAGCACGCCGACTTTCAGCGATGGGAGCCGACGGTGGGCGGCCGGTTCCCCCGCGCTCTGTACGAGGACATGATCAGGCGCGCCACCCGGCTTAACTCATATCTGACCCTGATCTCTCACACGGTCGGGCCGTTGCCGTCCGCTCCGCCGAGCCGGCCGAGGCAGCCGGGCCCGGCCACACTGGATAGCGAGTGGGCCGGTGCCCTCGCCGCCGTCCTCCCCCACGTCTCACCCCTGCAGCGCAGCTACGCCCACAATCTAACGTTGCTGTCGTACGCCGTGTCGACCGGCCACGCGCTCCCGCCCCATATGACCTGTCCGCGCCCGCACCGCGAGATGATGAGCAGGCTGGAGGCCGCCACGACGACAGAAACGACCCACAGCATCCTGGACGCGAGTCATCTCGAAGACGAGGGCTACGCGGAGCTGGCCGTGCTGCAGGTGTGCAGCGCCCTGATATGCGATGATATCGAGGGGCTGATCGGGACTGTGAGTGAGCTGGTGGGGGTGGTTGACTTTAGCTTCTCGGTCGAGCGCCGGCTGGAGGATCGGAACGAGGCGACGGGTGATGAGGGGGGGTCGAGGGGAAATGAGTGGTCGAGCGATGGGGGGTGGAGGGAAGTGGACCGCAGGGGATGGAAGGCAGATGGGCCGGATGACCAGGGAGGAAAGGGAAAGGTAGAGTGATTGGGGGGGGTGGATTGGATAACAGGACATAGCTAGATGTGTCGTATTTACCATGGGACATTATGGAAGTCTCCACAGCTGGCTGATGGGCTTGAAATCTAAGTGTCGTCGCCGGTGCCCTGCTGGTTGGTCGAGAAAGAAGAACATCGCCGGCCCTGCCACTACACAGTTGGGTCCCTAGTTCAGCACCGCCGACTACCTAGACGACCTTGTCAAATACAGAAAAAACTAGATTGACTTCAGCACAGCAACCTGTCTTCAGAGAAGTGTATTTAGCAGACCAAATGACCACCAGTCTAAATATCTATATTGGCCGACTATGTGACCAGCGCCCGGGAGTCGGCCGGATTGGTTGGTGATGACCCCCATCAAGCCACGCTCTTTAATTGAACCGTCACTGGACCTCTCTCTATTCCAAATATGCCCTCGGGTCGAACCGCGAGTCTCATATCCCCAGATTTACCCCCGGGGTCAAGCCGTGAGTCCCATCTTCTCCCCGAAGCACCCCCAACTGGAGTCGAGTTCGCAAAGGACCTGTCTCCCCGAGATAGACGCAACGACTGCCCAAAGCCACCTACTACCAGCACTGATTCTTGCGGCCAGATATCTGGATTCTGGATAAGCCACGGCGTTAAATACACACACCCACACATCCACACATCCACACATCCACGCATCCACACATCCACACATCCACACACTCACACACCCACAAGCACCACCAGCACTCTATAACAGCGTCAAATACACCCAACCACCAGTCCCCTTTCTCTCCCCGCCCCCGGTGAGAGCCTGCAGCATACACAGACAACCAACCTTGCCCCAACGAATTCCCACCGGTCTGCTCGAGCACTCCGTCCCAGCCAATCGATCGACCTTGCCCCCGAGAATCCTCACTTGTCCGCTCGCTCCCGAGCGATGAATGTATCCTCGATCCGCCCTCTCTGTAGCGGTGACAAAGCCGAATCGGCCTTCTCCGGCACATTATCGAAACTCAGTTCACCTTCTTGGTCAAAGTTGCGAAGCCATACTCGGCCTCGCCCGTGGGCCGGGGAGGTGGAGAAGAGGAGGAACTGCTCATGATCCTGGGCAGGCCCGGTCGCGTTGGAATTGCGCCGCTACTCGGGAGCAGCGGCGGAGAAGGAAGCGCCGGCCGGGGCAAGTGGTGAGACTGCGGGGGCAGTGAGTCGGAGAACTGCGGAGGCGGTACACAATCATATGGCGTGGCCGGCAGGCCGGACTGCGACGCAACAGGGCGCGGGTGGTGAGATCCCGTGCCGGTCGGGGAGGGCGCAGCGCTCACGCTCCACATGAGCCCGCCCTAGCGGGCCCGCAGCTTGGGGGTGGCATTGGGTAAGTGATAGGCGGGCGCGCCGCTGCGGGAGCTCTGCTGGTGGTGGCCATGGTGGTGATGGCTGTGCCTGCGGTGGGACTCGGCCGGGAGTCCTGAGCCGGTGAGGAGGGACATGAACTTGTCGGTGAAGGATCTCGAGAGGTGGTGGATGTGGTGGCCGGGGGAGCCCGGGCCCTTGTCGGTGGAGTGTGGCGGGAATGTGCTGCTGGTGGGGGGGGGGCGAGAGGTGGCAAGCCGGACTGTGTGAGAAGTATACGCCGCCCTTGCCAGTGGAACCGGCCCAGCCGTGGAGGAGCCAGTGTGGTGGTGCCGGTCCGGGCCGCGGTGGTCACGGGACAGCGTGGCTGGCGCCTTCTGGACGTCACTGGCGATAACGCCGCTGGCGATGAATAGCAGGGATGGAGACGAACAGGAGTAGCTTGGAGGCCATAGTTGGTGAGTTTTGAGCAAGAGAGAATCGGCGGCGATGGTAGTTCACGAGAGAGGGGGGGGGAGCCTCTCGGCCTGGAGAAACTGGAAAGGGACTGGCGAGCTGGTAGGTGGCCCGGCAGACCTGACGACGCGTGACTGGTTCTGATGCTGGGTGAGGCAAGGGGGAGGGGCAGCTTCTCGAACACGGGCCAGGTCGAGGGGGTCCACGAGAAGCTGGAAGTAGATAAGAGATAAACCGCAGCTTTGCTAAGTGGCCGGTCCACACGAACTGGGGGGTGCAATTGGCCGCTTGCGCTATATCGCGTGGCTCCCAGTGACGCAGCGTCAGGAGAGCTGGGCTTGTTGGCTGGTGGGTCGATTGGAGGGGGTCGATTGGAGGGGGTCGATTGGAGGTGGTCGATTGGAGGTGGTCTATTGGGGGGGGGGCAATCGGAGGAGGGATAAGTCTCGGGGCCGAGGGGATGAGGCGTTCAGCCCGCTCATCTGCTCATCTATTGGATTAGGATGAACAGGAGACCTCCCACCAAAAAGACACCAGGATCTGATGCCTATGGTGATATGTCGGGAATCCGAACATCAAACGAGAGCGGGAACCTGATGTGCGGCAGGGAAAATTGAGCGCCGCGGAGTCAGGGCAATGAATGGGTGAGTCGATAAATACGGCACTTTCATTTCTATTTGTTCGCGTGTGGACGACATCGAAGCTGCGGGGACTTATCGGTCCTGGCCACAGAGCCGGCGCCGCCGTAGGAGGGGAAGGATGTGGCCTCGGTCGTGGAGGGTGGTGACTTTGATTTGATTCTATTTAACGTGACCGGCGACTGGCGAAACCAGCCACCACGTGGAGGGTGGTGACTCCGCAGCGGTCTGCTTGATCGGCCCGCACGGGCCCGGATCCGGCCGGCGAGGTCTCGTCGATGAGGGGAGCGAATTGGTGGGCCGGACCTGATGGAACGAAGAACCCGGTTGACGGACTGACGGGCGCGCGAGGGACTCGGAGAGATAGATGACGAATGCGCATGACCGGACCGCTGCAGTAGACGGTTGTTACGGCCGGGGTGCGCCGGAATGGCAAGTTGCAAAAAGCCATCTGTTCGCTAAGGTGGCCTGTCGCTGTCCCCCCGCGTCTCATGTCCAGGTTACCTATCGCCGTAACCCGACCCACATTGACGGCCACTTGGCCCCTCTGGTGATCGTGTGCACGATCGTATCCGGTTCATGGTCGGCCCAGCAGACTGCACAAGCACTTCCCCACCGGCATAGAGAAGACGCATGCCTCTCTCTGATGGGACGCAAGCAGGTAGGAGTCGCGTTGAGAGTTCCTCGACAGGTCGCCGCGAGCGCCGCGCTCGGGTTGAAGCAGACCGGCTCATCACGATCATGCAGACTAAATGGTGATCGCCGGAGCGAGCTGGCTGCTGGCCCTTTCTCAGCGACACCCCGCGCCCATGGTTCGGAGCAGAGACCTCGGTGACCGTTGAAGAGCGAGAACAATGCTCTATTTTGCGCCACTCTCTGTGGATGGGGGGATGTGAGGTCCACTCCTGTGCTCCTCTGCTCAGCATGTGGCGAGTTTGCCTGTGCGCTTCAGGCGACAGGGCCTCGGCCATTTTGAGATAACCAATACCCGTGGGCCAGCGTCGAACACGGCCGCTCGGACCCTCTCAGCACAGACCCCCCCCTCCCGCACAGATAGGCCACGTAGCTCTATCGAGAAATAGGAGCCACGTGGCTTGACTCGGTTCGCTTTCCTCTTACGCTATCCTAGACAGGGCGGCGGCCGATTCCGCCTTACGCTGTATATAACCTTGGCACGGTCCTGACTCAAGGACCGGAGCTCTCAAAGATCTGACCACGTTGCCTGGTCATCAGAATATTGTACGCCACGTCACGATATCGCGCACAGGCCCAAAGGGTCTGACCGGCCGCGGCCACTGCAGACTCCTCTGTCAAAACCATGAAGCGACTATAATCAGTCCCTCGGCCTCATTAGACATGAAGTATAGCATGATGATCAGTACAGGCACATGCTTGAAACCCAGAATGCAAAGTCGGGCCAGCCCGAAAGGGATCCGCATCAGAACTGCAATATTTCGGGGATACCCAGCAGACTGCGAGTTCTTATCGCCCCGTTCCTCTATTTCGACTCCCCCCGCCCCCCCCCGGGCCCATCCAACGAGCGATCTGTTGGTCAAAAAAAAGACACGCACAGGCACACCCTATCGGCCCGAGGGGCGGTCCGAGGGCTGAAGTCTGGACAATACGGGTTCCCGCTCGAGCATCTGCGAGAACCGAGCCACGAAGCCCCGATCAGCAAATCAAAGGCCATCAAGCGCAAAGGGCCGGGGCTCGCACGACTGGATGTCATCAGTCGTCATTCTGTCGTGCCCGGGCCCCGACTGCGCAATCTCATAAAACCCACCACGCCCGCCCCCATCTCCCTCCATCTCTCCCCTCCATCCTCTTTCCTCGTACACATCCCGATCCCATATCGTCTCCACGACCGAGGACACCCAGTTTCTCATCAGATACAGCAGCAAAAGCGACACACACCTCCTATTCAAGCCTCGACCGATCTGTCTATCAGGCAGAATGCCTCTCCGCAAGCCCCCCCCTCGCAATCCGGCACTCCCCCCCGGCAGACTGTCCGCCTTCATGCCCGGCAGGAGAATGCTAAACGAATATGGCATCCATCAAGATCGCGATGACGCACCATCCAGGAGCTGGGGCACCGCCTCCTTCCCGACCATGAAGACAACCACAACCACCGACAGCGGCAGCGGCGGCAGCAGCTGGAGCAGCAGCAGGATGACGTACAACAAGAGCTACCCTGCAGAGGTCGCCACCAGACACGTCAAATTCTCGACCACGCGGCTTCGCCATCGGGGTTCGGCTTTTCACGGCTGTTTCTCGGAATCTGGCACGGAGACGCCGCCGCCGCCGCCCCCAAGCGGTAGACTGCCCCATGCTTTCTCCGCCATAGCCCACTGGGACTCGGACGAGCAGGCCTGGCCTTGTGTCTGCAGATATACTCCCAAGGAGGAGAGGGGCCAGAGGTCTGTTCGCCGCAAGATTATGGATGACGTGCGGGAGGCTTGGTCGATCCTCATGTGCAGAGCAAGACAACCAGATCAAGCGTGGGAGCGAGCCCGGGGGTCGAGGGCCAAGGAGGAGGCGCGTATCAAGGCGGACAGGCGTGCGGAGAAGCGTGCCGAAGCAGAGAAAGCTGCCAAGGAGAAAAGGCTGATTCGGGAGAAGAGACGGGCCAAAGATAAGAGACGCGCGGAGAGGGCCAAAAGACGGGCTGCAAGAGCAAAGATTCGGGAAAAGAGGCAGCGAAAGGGGACCAAGCTTGGAGCAGCGACCGGTGCTACATAGCTTGGTTCCGTGCCTCTATCCCCTTTCCCGACTACCCGTGCGTGGCCTCGGCAACGAGAAAGGCCGGCAATTTTCTGCTATGGGCGTGTGCACGGTCATGCCGGGTGGGACCCCTGCTGAATATAGACTCGGGTAGCGTTCGATTGGAGGCAACAGCAGCAGCTGGCGGGGAAGGGAAGAGGAGCGGATCTGGATTCGATAGTTACTGGTCGATTCCCGAAGCAGCGGCTCATTTTGCTATGAATACATAGACAAGCGGCGATCGAACTTATCTCGCACATATGCACGAGCGATATTGAGTGCGACTTGCACGGCGAGCTCTCTCGTGTGAATACGTCTCACCTCCTCCAGAGGTCGCTGGACGGCGGCATGGCCCCACGCTCGAAAAGGCAGCATATACCGGCCAGACGGGAGCCGTCCAGGTAGCAGTCTAATTAAGTACACAGTTGAGGCAAATCGCCATATATATTGGATATATTCTGACAAATACTGACAGGAGCTGACGTCCGATTCTCACCTCAAATCGCGCGTTGGGATCCGACTAGACATCGCCTGGCGGGAGCTGTCTGCCTATCGATCTAACCAAGCGGCTAGACCCGACGAGTTACCAGGTCTGCCGGCCTAGCTCTCGCGGAAACTGACTGCTCTAGATAATACCCATCCTGGCCGCACCTCGAGACTTCCGTCCATCAGCCAAGCACATAAAAGCCCCCTGCCCCCCCCGCCTCCCCCCCGGCTACCCCCTCTCCGCCAAGTTTGTCAGTGGCTGGCCCGCCAGGAACAGGCGCAGGTTGGCGGCAATCAGCGCCTCTGACCCCAGCGCCCCCCCGGCCATGTGCGGACTCACGATCACATTCGCCATCTTCCACAATCGCGAATCAGCCGGCAGGGGCTCAGTCTCAAACACGTCCAGGGCGGCGCCGCCGATGGCGCCGCCGGCCAGCGCATCCGCCAGCGCCTCCTGGTCGATCGCGATGCCCCGCCCGACGTTGACCACCCAGCCGTGGCGGGGCAACAGGGCGATCCGGTCGGCGTTGAGCACATGCCGGGTCGCGGACGAGCCCGGCAGGATCATGACCAGAGCGTCGGTCCGGGGCAGCAGCTGCGAGAGGGCATCCTGGGTAAACACCTCGACTCCGTTCCGGGTCCCGGCGGACCGGGCGACGCCCCGGACGTGGGCCCCCAGCGCGCCGAGGTGTGTCGCCAGCGTCTGGCCTATACTGCCAAACCCCCACACCAGCACGTGGGCCCCGCGGAGGGTGGTGAGATGGCCCGTCTGGGGTCCATTCAGATGGCTGGCCCATGTGGACCTGAGCTGGCAGTCGCGCATCTCGTGAAGCCGGCGGACGGCGCAGAGGAGCAGGCCGAGCGTGTGCTCCGACACGCTGTGGTTGTGCAGGCCCCTACCATTTGTCACCGCCACACTGGTTGGGAATCCGGCCGCGGACACGAGATCGGTCCCCGACGACAGGGTCTGGATCCAGCGCAGCCGGCTCATCCGTTGGGCTGCGTCCGCCAGGTTCTCCGGGGTGTTGTCGTGGGTCACGAGGATCTCGGCGTCGACGTGCTCATCTGGGATCGTCGGCTCCTTGTCGTTGTATCCGTGCAGCGTGACGGCGAAGCCGTCGAGCAAGGAGGTGTCGAACGTGATCGAGGAGGGGAGGAGGAGCTTGAGGGGAGGCATGATTGGTTACCAGAAAAGAGAAGGTTTCCAGTCTACGGTTGGGATTTAGAGATGACGAGAGCTGGTTGCCACGGGGCAGGTAGACAGCAGACAGGCCCGCCTGTCCGTTACTCGTGATTCGGCCACTACGTTATACGCCGGCCTTGTGGTGGTGGCTGGTGGTTGGTTGTTGGGTGGTTGGTGCGGGGTAAGGCTCTATCTCTTTCCTATTACAAATCACAAATACCCAGCAAGCTCTGCTGGAGACGATCCCTAAGCCGACCGCGATTTGAACCATGGCGCTCAAGCCGGGACGACCGGGCTTTATTTGACTGTCCTCCTCTCCGGAGAACAGGAATGTCCCGAGCAGCCGACCTCTCGAATGACTCGCACACTCGCTCGCGCACTCGCAATTTCCGGTGTCATGACGTGACCGCCTCTGCTGCAGAAACAACAGAAACAATGTCCGCCCGCCCCCATGCCCAGTCTCTTCCCCCCAGCAGGCTCCGGCAGGGGATCTATCGAGCATGGACAGTGCGCTCCAATCTCCCCCGGCCCGCTCAAGCCCATCCGAGCTCTCGTGCCGGTACCGCATCTCCACCCCCACGCCAGCGGTCACCCCTTTTTTGTTTTTCTCCTCGGCATATCAATGATCCCCCCTCCAGCCGGCGCCTGACTCGGGCGTAGCCGCGGTTGAGCGAAGAAAAAACGATAAATTGAAAATGGAAAAACTGCGGCGAGAAGTAACTCAGTCCCCCCCGTTCCAATTCCGGTCCCAAATGGCCTCGCCGTCCAGGCAGCAGCAGCAGCACAACGCCGAGCATTGTGAGACTCCTCACCCCCCCGCAATCTCAATGCCTGGCCCGGCCTGGTCGTCGCTGCTCGGGGCCAGGCTGCCACTGGCTCTGCTCGGATTAGGGGGGCGCGCCTTGGAGGACCCCTGATGAGCAGGGGTCCGGCTTATTTACCGTCACAGGAGCCTCTTCCTCTTTTCCTCTTTTTCTCCCCTCTCCTCGCCTCCCCTTCTCCTCCTCGTCCCTCTCGGCACCGGATCGGGCATTGACAGACCTGAGAGAACCGTCGTCTCTCTCGTCCACACTCCTTTAGTCAAAATCCAACTGACCAATCAAAGTCGCTCTTTTTGTCTCTCGTGCGTTGTTATTATACCTACCTCGCCTATAATCCGCCCGCCCAGCCATGTACCTGTCATCCACGTCGGCCCTCGCGGCCTTCTTTGCCCTAGCCCCTCTCGTGGCTGGCGCAGAAACGAACTCAGGCGACGGCGGCAGAGAATCGAACGGGACGGTGGAGACCTTTACGCTTCCCGCGTGCAGTACCGCGATCCGGCTCGGCAAGAACCACCGGTGGTCCATGACTCCCGACTCGTGCCTGTCGGTTAGCACCAGCTCCTCCTTCCGGATCCTGGAGCCGGCCCTGTGCCCAAACGGCACCCGGGCCCGGCTCGGCCGCTATGAGGGACGCGGCTGCAACGGCGGCGAGGTGACGGCGCCCGACGGCCTGGTCGACCTGGCAGACGGCGACGTTAGTGGCGGCGGCTCCGACGGCCGGTGCTTCGAGATCATGCCCGACTCTCTCCGCGGCAAGGGCGCCGGGTACGCCAGCTTCTCGTTCTACTGCGACGGCCGAACC
This sequence comes from Bertia moriformis, assembly GCA_025802115.2. Taxonomy (NCBI): domain Eukaryota; kingdom Fungi; phylum Ascomycota; class Sordariomycetes; order Coronophorales; family Bertiaceae; genus Bertia; species Bertia moriformis. The sequence continues at coordinate 18,160 of JAOYNC020138330.1, forward strand.
ACGAGCGGCGGGGGTGGCGATGACGGGGGGGATGGCGAGGGGGACAGCGGCAGCGGCGGTGAAAAAAACGGCGGCGGCAAGACCAGAAAGGGCTCCGTGTCGCACAATATCTGCCCCGTCCGCGGCGACAGCCGGCCGCGCGCGCCAACGTTCCGGCACCCAGATCCGGACACGTGCCAGAACCTGCCGGCGGGCCAGCCGCTCAAGGTGCTCGGCGTGGCCATGTGCCGGGACGGCAGTGACGCGCAGCTGGCCCGATGGAGGGGCGCCGGCTGCGGCGGCGCCGAGCCGGCCACGGTCGCGCCCGTGCTCGACTCGGAGCTCGACTCGTGCCTCCTCTGGGGCGAGAAGGAGGGCGGCGACACGAGTTACGCGTTCTGGTGCAGCGGGGAGATTGTTCGTGGCGGCGGCGGGGATGGCCGGGGCGGCGGCAGCGGCCATCCGGTCCGGACCAGCGGGTCGATCTTGGGACTGATTCTGGTGCTCTTCCTGATTGGGGCCTTTGGCATCTTGATTTTCGCCTTTGCCCTGCTGCGGTGGGCCGCCGTCGTGAACCGGATCATGGTGGGTTACGGCCGATTGACGACGGGGACGCGGGAAGGGACGGCAGCTGACGTGAAATTTGCTGGGCAGGCCTTACTGCGCCGGGACGGCGTGATTGCGCTGTAGTATCAGTAGAGGGGTTGCTATCCGATGCAGAGGGGGGATGACGCGAGGGATGAGAAGTGAAAGAGGGCGGTATGGTTGATGTGGCCGTCTATATATTCATGTCGTGTGGCCGAGCCGCGGCCACGCTGATATGGCGTTAATATGATGGGCGTACATGTTTGTGATCGCCAGTCGGGTCCCGTATGCGTCCGGACCCGATCGCGAGATTGGGATTCGTCGCGTGATGTGTCCGCCCCGCTGGTCGGCTGGTTATGGTGATGGGGAAACTGGAAGGCTGTATGGACCCGACCACCCGACCTGCTGCCTTGGCCCGCGGGTGGGGGGGCGGTGGTGATCCGGTCCCGGGAAGCTGGCAAGCAAGCTAGCCAGCCAGCTGGCTATTAAGGCGGCGTCAGCAGGGCTGGATGGATCCCCGTGCCGGCCAGGCGTGAGAGCTAGGGAATGCGCCACGAGCTGACGACCGCAATCCGGGGGTTTTATTATAGCCTCTCAACCAGAGGAGAGAGAGATGGAGTCGGAGCAAGGAGCCGTGGCTCCGCCGCTGGCTCCTCGGACCAGCTCAGCCGGCCACGGGCCCATCCAAGTTTGAGCTCGTCCGGCAGGCGCCGCTCGGCTGGTCAGGCTCATGTCATGCTTCAAGCTCATCTGGCAGCGCCCGGCGGTTTTATATATGCAGGCGCAGCGCTTCACCAAGCCGCGTGCGGGAACGACTATCGTACCGCTGCTCAATCGCTCAACCGGTTGATATATCCAGTGGCGCCGCCCGGCCGATATCCAGATTCGGGACCCAAAGGCGGCGTCGAGTACACATCAGGGGCGCGGCCCACTGCAAGCGCGGCCGGGACGACGGCCATCGGCCATTGATCACACCGTCAAACTGCTAAATACAAAACAGGGCTGTATCCAGCCTTGACTAGGACGACCGCGCCACCGCCTAATGGCTTGATACGCCTAGGCGGCGTCCGCCAGGACCGACAATCCCGTCATCATACGAGACACGTTGCCTGGCATCTGCGACTGCTCCTCCTCATCCCCGATGGCATACCCGCCTCTCTGCCGCACGCCTCCGACCATCGACAGCACAGTTGTAGTGGCGGGGCCGGGGAGCGGTGTGTCGCACAGGGCCCCTCGGCAAATGATAAGAAAATAAATACAAGGATGCTATTATAAGCTGGGCCTGGGCACATCCCCGATACGCCCGGGCTGGCCGGCACGGCAGCGCCCGCGTCCCGCGCCCACTCCCTCCCACCCCCTCCCCTCCTGCCCGCCCCGCCCCGCCCCCGCCTCCCCGCCGCAGCAGAGCAGAGCAGACAGGCCAGAGAAGAGCAGGCCAGGACAGAGCGGAGCAGGGCGAGAGCGGTGCGTGTCCCGCACCGCATTACCCAAAGCGGCCCTCCGAGTCCCCCAACGAGGAGCATGCTCGAACATGCAACTCTCGGACAGTATTCCATTCCCGGACGGATTATCTTGGTTAACTCCTCCGCCCTCACGGGATGAGGGGCGCCGGCCCCACCCTAATGTGCACAACTCTGTGGGCGCGCCGCTCAGTCCCGTCCACACATCTCTCCTCCTCTCGGCCGGCGGATTTCCCGATGCGGCACTCCGTCCGGCAGCCCACCGCAGCCCCCTGCCCGGCTGGCCTGCATCTCGAGAGCGGGCAATGTGACGTTATCGAGGCCAGGCCAGGACATATTTGGCAGATGGGCCAGATTGGCCTGCCTGGCTGCCTGGCTAGAACCGCAGCTGAATTGCACTTTGCGCTGCACTTTGCTTTACACATTACACTGCAAATTTGCTCTGCACATTACACTGCACTGCACTTCAGTTTCCTCTCTCCCCTCTTACTCGGCAAATAGATGAAACCTGGCCGCCCCTCTCCCGCCCCTCCTTCGGCTGCCCCCCTCTCCGCTCCCCGTCTCTAGCCACATGAGTAACGGCCCGGCCCATTGCCCCAGATGAAGCAGCTCAGACACTCCCCTCACCCGGCGGAGGAGAGGCACGAAAGCATGAACGCCGCCGCCGCCGCCACCGCCGTCTCGTTCGACGCCCGCGCGCCCAGCCTGTTCACGGCACGGACCCGGGCCGCCGCCGCCTGCGCCGCCTTTAACGCGATCCCGGAGGACGCGCCGGCGGAGACGCGGGTGCACGCATGGTGGGACATTGTAGACCCGGCCCGGTTGCGCGAGGGCAAGGCCGGCAGTGAGGGCAAGGCCAGCAGCGAGGGCAAGCCGGAAGACGAGAAGGAGGAAGAGGAGAACAGGGAGGAGGGGGACCAGCCGGAGCGGGTCACGGCCGAGTCGCCGCTGATCCGCGGCGACGGACGCGGGCCCCGGCCCATGGCCCCGTTCGTGCGCCCCCCGGTCTGGATGGACTACGGCCTGCGGGTGCGGATCGCGGCCACGGCGCTGGTGGACCGCGGCTGCACCATACTGGACGCGCCTGTGGCGGACGTCCGCATCGGCGAGAACGCCACGCTCGGGCCGGGGGTCAATATCTGCGCCGTCACGCACCCCCGCGCGGGCGGGCGGGCGAGCCTGGGCGCAGCCGTCGTGATCGAGGAGGGCGCCTGGATCGGGGCCGGGTCGATCTTACTGTAAGCAGCCGGTTGCCGACAATTCCTCCCGATCCGGCATCCTCCGGCCTCCTGGCTGCCCGTTTCACCGCGCCCCGCGCACTGACACTGCCGCGCACGCGCACCCTTACACAGCCCCGGCGTGACCGTCGGCCGCCATGCCGTCGTCGGCCCCGGCAGCGTCGTGACAGCCGATGTGCCCGCCCGCCACGTCGCGGCCGGGAACCCGGCCCAGGTGGTCCGGCGCCTGCCCGATCTGGCCGAGCTCGAG
>JAOYNC020138622.1:0-21597 GCA_025802115.2 Bertia moriformis
CCGCCTCCCGGGCCCCAGGACGGGTTTCGCAACCGGCGGGAGCGGAGGAGTGAGCTTTTCTCCCGCTCCGAGGACGGAACTCGTGCCCGGCGGGAGGGTGCGGACAAGCCTTTTCCCCGGTCCGATGATGGATCTCGCGCCCAGCGAGAGCATCCGGATGAATCTTCGGCCCGGCCCGAGGACGGATTCCGTGCCCGGCGGGAGCGTTCGGACCAGTCTCCTTCCCGCTCCGAGGACGTATTCCGTGGCCGGCAGTCTTCTCTTCGGCCCGAGGACGGCTTTCGCATCCGACGGGAACGCTCGGACGAGCCGTCTGCCCGGTCCGAGGACGGATTCCGGACCCGACGGCCGCGTGATGACTCGACGGGCAGATTTTCTGATCGATCCGGCCCCTCTCGAGACGATACTCCATCCGGCAGATTCTCCGACCGACCCGGCCGCTCCCGAGACGACGCCCCGTCAGCCAGATTCTCTGATCGATTTGGCCGCTCTCGAGATGACGGCCCGTCAACCAGGTTCTCGGATCGGTTTGGTCGCTCTCGGGATGACGCTCCATCGCCCAGGTTCTCAGATCGATATGGCCGCTCCCGAGATGACGTCCCGGCAGGGGGCGGCACCTCCGGCTCCCGAGACTACCCGGGCCGGCGGCGGGCCGAGACCGGTTCTGACGCCAACACTGATGCCGATCCCGCCCCCAGGGCAGGATTCACAGCCACTACCGCCACCTCTGCACGTGACTTCCCCATGTCGATCGAGTACACCACCGCATCCTCCCAGTTCCTGTACGGCCGCTCCACGGTGCGGTCCGCCCTCCAGCAGCACCGCCGCAAGCTCTACAAGCTCTATGTTTACCAGAGCGAGAACCGGGCCGGCGGCCCGTCGGACGACCATATCATCAGCCTCGCGAACAAGCACAAAATCCCGGTCAAGATGATCCGAGACGAGCGCCTGATCAACCAGCTGAGCCAGCACCGGCCCCACAACGGCGTCATACTCGAGGCGTCAGAACTGCCACGCCCGCCCGTGGTCGCCCTCAGCACCGAGGTCGGCCGCGACGGCAAGGAGCGCGACCACGGCTTCCACATCGTCCTGGGGCGGCAGTCCCGTGAGGAGGTGGTCGTGAACGGATCCTCGACCTTCATCCCGTGCGCGACCCAGCTGCGGCACGACCGCCCAATCCGCCACCCGCTCGTGCTGATTCTTGAGGAGGTGCTGGACCCGGGCAACCTCGGCGCGGTCTTGCGTACCGCCGCCTTCCTAGGCGTGAGCGCGGTCGGTCTCACCTCTCTCGGGTCCGCTCCAATCTCGCCAGTGGCTCTCAAGGCGGCCGCCGGCGCAGCCGAGGAGCTCAGCCTCTTCTCGATCCAAGGCCCGCTCGAAGAATTCATCGACAGATCCCGCGAGGCCGGCTGGCGCTTCTACTCGGCGGTGGCGCCCCCGTCCCAGGCGATCAAAAAGTCCCTGCCGCCGGGCCGGTTCGCGGATCTGAGCGAGATTGAGGCGAAGGCGCCGCTGCTCGAGAGCCCCTGCGCCCTGATCTTAGGCAACGAGGGGTTCGGGCTGCGATTCGAGGTCAAACGGGCGTCCGACGTGGAGGTGTTCATCCCCCAGCTGGGCGAGGCAACTTCGGTCGAGAGCCTGAACGTCAGCGTTGCCGGCGCCCTGCTCTGCAGCTCGTTCCTAACCATCAACGAGGCCGCGGTGCAGCGGTGGGTCGCGGCCGGGGGCGGGAAGCAGCAGCAGCAGCAGCAGAAGGGGGGGAAGAATCTGGGCGAGGAGAATGGTGTCGCGGCCGAGGCCGTCCAGGTCGAGCAGCTCGATGACAAGGCTAATCAATCTGGCCCGCCAGCGAAGGGGGGCGAGCCGCGGTCCGGGCGCGATAAGAAGGGCAGCGGGGGCGGGAAGAGGTATGACGGGGTGGAGAAGGATAGGGATCCCCGAGAAAAGAAGCGAAGTAACAAGGCGGAGGGGGGCCGGGGGAGGGGGATGGACGACAAGAGGGACGAGAAGAGGGAAAAGAAGAGCGATGACGAGGGTCTGACCGAGGTTGTCTTTTAGGGATATAGCCGAGGGGGGGTAGAGAGAATGACCTATATGTACATGGACGCGAGACCGGGCGTGAGGTCGGTCGGAGTAGATATCACACATTCTCAGCCGTGTCTTGTCCTTGTAGCCTGCACCTGCGGCGGCCAGAGATATGAGCACACATTTGGGGCTTTGGTGATCTTTTTACTTGATGGGTGGGCTACTCTGGTACCACCACCACCGTATCCTGCCCACCTTGCTCGGCCCCAGCAACCAGCACGGCAACCGCGCGCACACCTATCATATCCCACCAACCCCGGTCAGCTGCTGCTACTGCTCGCAGCCGCATCTGTCAGGTCTGCCGGAGTAACCAAGCGAGGCCTGAGCGAGGGAGCGAATCAAAGTACACACGCCCGCCAGCACCGCTGTCCTCTCTCCTGCCGGGCCGATTTCTCCCCGACCTGGCTTCGAGAACCAGCTCTTCTCTTTGGGGTATCTGCCCTCGAGAGCTCCCGCCCGATGCACCTCCCTCTCGGGCCCCTCCGGGGGCGTGCCCCGCCTGCGCCCGCGCCCCTTCTCACCCTCCTCCTCCTCCTCGCGGCTGCACGTCTACCCCGTACCACCGCGGTCGCCGCCGAATCGCTGCAGCCCACGGCCGTGCGTAGAATGGGCCTCGACCCCGGCGAGAAGTTCTTTCCCGAGTACGCGGGATTCGCCCCGTGGGCGACCGGCGGCGACGGCAACCTCACGACGCGGATGTACCCGCCGGCCCTCCCCGCCCTCCTCCGGCGCCAGTCCTGCCCCGCCGGCATGGACAGCTGCGCCGCCGCAGGCGCGCCGAACAAGTGCTGCGCGAACGGCTCTTACTGCGCCGCCGTCGACGATCCATCCGTCGACAACGTCGCCTGCTGCCCGGACGGGGCCACGTGTGCCGGCAGCGTGGGCGACTGCCCGGACGGGGCCGCGAGCTGCCCCGCCGACCTGGGCGGCGGCTGCTGTATCCCGGGGTATGTGTGCTACGGGGTGGGGTGTGAGTTGATGGTGTTCTTTTTGTTTATTACTTTCCCTTTTTCTTTTCAGCTGTATCCCTGGGGAAAAGTCCTGACCGAGTGCCCACCACCGCCCAGGCATCCCCAGCGCGAGCGCCGTCCCCACCACCCTCACCTCGACCGTGACCCGCGTCCTCACCGATGACGGCCCGTCCACGGTCGTGGTCGTCGTCACCACGACCCTGCGCCCGGCCCCGCCGGCGCCGGCCACGACGCAGACCTCGACCCGGACCGTGACACAGCCGGCGCCGGGCGGCAACGCGCCGCCGTATCGCGCCACCCTGACGTCCGGAGCAGCCGCGCCCGCCCCCTCCAATCCGTACTGCCCGGCCGGGTTCTATGGCTGCCTGGCCGTGCACGGGGGCGGATGTTGCCAGACGGACCGAGACTGCGCGACGCACGACTGCCCGCCGACCACGTACACGACCATCATAGCCGGGGCCGCCACCATCGCCGTTCCCGCGCCCGACGTGCCGGGGGGCGGAGGAGGCAGGGGCTGCGCGGCCGGGTGGTTTCTGTGCGCGGACGCAGCGGGCTGCTGTCCCGGCGGGTACGCTTGTGCCGGCACTGCGAGCTGCTCCAGCGTGGGCGCGGAGGCAACGGCCGAGGTGCAGATGGAACAGCCGACCGGGGGCGGTGGGGGCGGCGTGGCGGCGGGGGCGACCGTGGTTGATGTTCTTTGGGCCGCGCTGGTGGCGCTGGTTGGGATTTGGATTTAGGGGCATGGGTGTGGGCGTCTAACCATGTTTGCGGTGAGGCATTGATTTTATTCGGCGATCCTGGGTCGGGATCGGGTTGCATGGGGAGCGGGCATAGCACGGTGGAGGGGTTGCATAGACTGGAGAGGGCATAGCACGGTGGAGGGGTTGCATAGACTGGAGAGGGCATGGAACCGGACGGCCAGGCAGGAATCGGAGAGGGCGTAGATATGGGACGGAGTTGGATCTGGGACGGAGTTGGATCTGGGACGGAGTTGAATCTGGGACGGGATCGAAGGGGGCGTAATAGAACTGGAGCCGGCGTAGACTTAAGAGGGCACGGGACAGGAGAGGACATCGGACAGGAGAGGGTATGGGAACGGGGAGTGCATAATAAAACTGGAGCTGGCGTAAACCGGAGAGGGCATAGAACCGGACTGGATTAGCAATGGGAGAGGGCGTGGTTCTGGAACGGAATCGGGGGGGGTATAATACAACGGGAGCCAGTATAGACTGGAGGGCATGGGACCCAACAGAACATGGGACCAGATAGGGCACACGATTGGAAAGGGCAAGGACCTGACTGGGCATGGACTGAACCCGGCATAGACCGGACAGGCACATGGTTGGGCATGGACCTGACTGGGCGCGGGATTGGAGGGGATGCTGAATGTACTGGACACAAAACCATGACAGGTCTTGAACTGAGCCGGAGACGGAACCGTACTGGCCGGGTCAGGGACGGACAGCCGGAGCGGGCAGCGTCGGGCCGCGAGGAACCTGACCAGGCGGTCGCCCAGTTCGGCAGGAAAGCTTGAATGGCGCTTACATATACTCGCATATAATCGACTCCGGGCTACTCATCACTATTCACAAAATGAAAAGACGGTCGGCATGTTTGACTTTGGACCGCTGGAATGCAGAGCGGCCGACCGAATCGCCAGGACAGCCGTAATGGCGCATGCCCATAATCAAGCATGATCAATCCTATGCTGATTATCTGCATTGCATATGGACGACTCCTGCGCAAGATACCAGCCATGCTTGCCAGGTCTTCCGGGCCCCGTTCGCCTCGGTCGTTTTCCTTCTCCCTCTTTGCCAACGGGATCAAATACGATGCGGCTGTCGTCGAGCAGGGCCACCGAGGACTAAAATGCCGCACATGAATGATCTGACGGATTCCTACAGGAAATGAGACTATACACTTGCCATGAGATGAAGACACGGCTGAGCCGGACCCTGGAACCGCTTCAATGCCTGTATGGACCATCAATTCCTGTGCTGATTACACTACTGGCCCTGGAGCGAGGGGGGGGCCTCAGAGGCCCTCTTTAGCCAGCATATCGGCAATATCGAGATAAAGGGCGACAGCATTGAAACTATCATGACACACAGCATGCCAACCCGTCAGCTGAGGTCGGTCCCACTGAGGAGTAGTATAAAAGTGTGGGCACTTACTTCTTCTTGACGCCCATCCAGGCCTTGACCGTCCATCCGACCCGGTTGGTCCAGTTGATCAGGTCGAGGTGGCTCACCCCGACCAGAGTGCCGCGGTAGTCGCCCCAGCGGGCACTGGCGACGCTCACGAGCCCATCATTGGGACCCTCGGCCGTGTTGAGCAAGCGCCAGGGGATCCGGAACGGGCTCAGCAGCGGCGGCGGCGGCGTAGCAGCAGCTGCTGCTGCTGCATCCCCGTCGTCGGGGCCGGTGATGCTGGCGCCAAATGAGAAGTAGCGCGTCAGCGGATCGTCCGGCACGGCCGGGTTAAACACCCGGGCCAGGTACGGACGGGAGAGCTGGGCGAGGGCGGCGGTTGAGCCGCCCAGGCCGGCGCGGCGCAGCGAGATGTCGATCAGCGAGCGCAGTCGGGGGCCGTCCTCGGAACCGTCATCAGGGCCGTCCGCCCCTCCGCCCTCCAAGAAGAGGTCGGCAATCCGGCTTCCCCGATGTGGCGTCGCGATCGTGGTCAGGGACAGCACGCGGAGCTCGGCGGGCCGGAGGACGGACGCGAGATACCGCGCGTCCAGGCCGCCCATGCTGTGGGCGATTATGTTGATCGGGGTCGGGGGCTGGCCCGCTGACCCGGGCGGGCGCAGCTGCCGGACAATGTCGCGGGAGAGGTGCTCCGCGCGGGTCGCTATCGAGCCCGCCGGGGGCACGGTGCAGGCGATGACGGGCGGCGGCGGCGGCGGCGACGACGAAGATGATGATCGTGGCCTGGGCGGCCTGTCTGCGACGTTGGCCTCCGCGTTGGCCGCCAGGGCCCCCTTAATCCCGCGCCAGTACTCGATCGCGGGGAGGTTCCCCAGGAGACGCAGCTCCACAAAGCCGAGCAGGCCGTGGGCGAGGACGATCGGGTGGACCGGGGACGAGTACCGCGCCCTGAGGGTCGAGTAGGTGGTGGCGTGGCGGGGGGCGAGGGCGTCTTGGAGCCGGCCGTCCTCGGGATCATGGCGGGGACAGTCGTCAGGGGAGGCCAGGCCGGATGGGGTTATGCTGAAGGAGCGTCGGGTGGGGAGGGGGCATGGGGGGGGCGTCGCCGGCGGCTGGATAGCGGCGAGGGCGGAGAGAGATGGGCCGCGCAGGGCCGGTAGTCGAGGTGACATCTGGGAGACAGGCCATTGGGGGGGAGGGCAGGTGGAGGGCGCTGAGGGAAGTCGAGCGGACTGAGGTCGAGTGGACCGAGAAGAGTCGAGGGCGGAGATGCGCTGAGGACTGCGAGGACCCGGTGAGAATTCCGAGTGCGGAGGGCCGGCCGGCTGTGGACCCCGCAAGACAGCCCAAACGCCGCTGGGCGACGTGCTGGCGGGCTGGGCTGGGCTGGGGCGGGTGCACACCGAGCGACACGCGTGCGAGAGGTGCTGGTACCAGGACCCCGAGCTGAGCGCCAGGATGCGAGAGCTCAATGAGCTTTCAATAGGCTGCACTTCTCGTCTGGTGAGTGCCTGGCCGATAGCAGCTGTTATTATTCTCCGCTTGGAAGATCGTACTCGATGGTTGTTATTCCTCCCGTCTTGGAAGATCGTGTCCGATGGTAGGTGCTATGCTTCTCGTCGGGGAAGCACGTAGCCGAGGTGGCAGCTGCTGGCAAACTCTATTCTCGCCCAGAACCCGCCTAGCCAATGGCAGCAGCGGCGGGAAACAAGGCGGCGGCCAGACACCACCTGCCTACCTCCCGGATTGGCAATTTCGCATCTACGTCCAAGCACACTCGATCAAGACCCCGCCGGAGCGTCCGCCGCCAAGCTGGGCAAATAATCCATCTCACTCTCCAAGGATTATATCGAGCGAGTGTTCGCCGATCGTGGCGAGTCCCTTGGGCGAGCCGATTCCGTCATCGGTATCAGACGGGGCAGGAGCGGGGGGCGGCGACTGAGGGAGCGGAGCGAACGGGGTCCCTCCTCGATCGCCATTGGTCCGTCAAACAAGACCGGAAGAAGCGGGAGCAAGCCCCGTGCTATTATACTACCTAAAAACACACATGCCATACACAGTATTCCATAACTTGTCCTCACCCGCGTATGTGCTCTCTCATCCCCATCTCGTCAAGCTGATCTCGTTGAATTTGTCTCCCTCGAAAGCTCCTCTCTGACAAGATCTTCGCCGCCATCCTCCCCCGGCCAGAATCCATCAGTCACACCGGTCGAGTCGAGATCCGCTCCCCCCGGTAGCAAATCTGCCTTTTAAATGAGTCCCTCGGAATGTAAATTCGGTCTACTGACAGCCCACTGTACTTTTTGTGCGGATCGCTTTTCCGGCCCGACACACCCAGAACATGGAGCAAAAAATAATGACAAAATCAGCCGTCGTCGGGTCAAGCCCTGTCATCGTGCATCGTGCATCTCGCAGCTCGCAGGGGGGCCCCGTGGACCTGTGGACCCCCGTGGACCGGCTGCCCCATAGTTACGGACCAGATAGCGGGCACCGGGCAAGGAAGGCATGGGCGCGATTAGTCATCATCAATAGCAATAATAACCTGGGACAGGGTGCGCGCGTGCGTCGTGGTCTTGCTGGGTCGCGAGTCGTCAGGTTCATCCGCGGCCGACCTCTTGGCCGACCTCGCGGCTTCGAGACCTCCCTCAAGCCCCGACAGCAGCCGTGGTTTGCGGATATCCACATCCTCGTCCTCGTCATCGACCTCGCCCTCGGCATCTTCCACTCCGCCGATATCATTGGCCAGCTTCCAGGTACCGTCCGCCGAGATGACGATGGACCTTACCCGGTTGCGGCCTCGGTTGCGGCCCTGAGATTTGAGTCGGCTATAGACATTGTTCATGAAGTCGTCTATCACGAGCGACTTTGGCCGCGCGTCGAGCCCACAGATCGGGCACCGCCACACGTCTACCTGGCTCGGCTCTGGGTTTCCCGGGACCGGCTTGTCATGGGATGCTGGGTTGCGCTTAGGCGCGCTTGTGTCGCTGGGTGTGGGGAAGCTCGGATTGGCCACCTGCAGGTGGGTCTTCTTCTTGGACCTGCTCGCGAGCAGGTTGTGCAGGTCGAACGACTCAAGATGCCGGCAGTTCACTCCGCGCACGCCCAGGGTCGGCATCAGGGAGCTCAGGGGATCATCGACGCTGACGGTGGTGGTGGGTGTGGACACCATCAAATCGTCCCCGTCTTGCCATTCCAGCCTCCGCCGAATGTCCTGCTTCTTGTCCTCGACCGTGAGGTGGGGTCCTGACTGGTCCAGGGACGCCAGGAAGGAGTCGTGTCGGACCGTGACGATGACCTCTACCGCCATGAGCAGACGCGGTGCTTTGTCGTCCGCCGCCGTATTCTTGGGCCTCAGAATCTGAATCTTGTTGGCGCCGGGCCGGAGGTGCGGCGTCAGCTCGAGCGGGAGATCGTCCCCGAACTGCTGCTTGCGCCCAAGGGTGGCATGGTGGTCGTTGATTGTGACGAACACCTGGTCAGGCCAGTACTGCTGCCACATGACCCACTCGCTCTCCGAGGGCACTTGGTCGGCGCGCCCGCTTGCCGGTGGGCGGCAGACCCTGAGTCGGTACCGGATCGAGCCGTCGGTGAAGAATGAGACCGGGAACCCGGAGCGCTCGAGCCGTGTCTGCACAAGTCGGCTCATGTCCGGGTCGGACACGGCAAATTCGAAGCTGCAGGGGGCGAATGACGCCGGGATCTCGACCGGTCCGACCTCGAGCTTGTTGACGTATTGGCAACACGGGGGTTGCTGCTCCTGCCCGGGTTTCGCGTCCAGGAACCGTCGTGGTGGGCTGCGCAATCTGGCCAGATAGCGGCCCACATGGTCGGCTGCAAGGAGTCCCGTCGGAGGGATGTCATGCTGGTCTGAATTTCGCACCCCCTCCGGTGGAAAGGAGGGGGCTCTGGGAGCGGCCGAGGACTGCTGGCCAGTTCTGGCAGCCGGGGCGGTGTGTACTGATCCCCGGCGGGATTCGACCGAGCATTGTCGCCCGCTTGGGGGGCGAGCCGTAGTCTGCTGCTGCTGCTGCAGATGGAGCGGTGGATCAGGACCCGCAGCCTGGGGAGAAGCCATGGTCTGTGGAAGCATGGTCTGCGGAGTGGCAATCATGTGCGGTGGGCCCATGATCAGCGGGGAAGTGATCGATCGGCGGTGCTGCGGCTGCGGCTGCAGGGGCTGGGGCCCGGGCTGTAGCTGGAGCTCCTGCTGCTGCTGCTCCTGCACATGCTTCTTCTGCACCTGCCTTTGCACCTGTTCCTGCGCCTGTTCATGGGACGGCTGGCGCTGTAGCTGCTGCTGCGACTGATGCCGATGCTGGGGCGACTGGTGCTGGGACTGGTGCTGGGGCTGCAGCTGGTGCTGGGGCTGCAGCTGGTGCTGGGGCTGCAGCTGATGCTGGGGCTGCAGCTGGTGCTGGGGCTGCAGCTGCAGCTGCGGCTGCGGCGGCTGGTGTTGGCCCTGCATATGCTGCTGGTACTGGTTCAGCTGGTGCAGGTACTTCTGTGGCCAAATCTGGCGCTGGCGCTCCTGGTGCTGATGTTGCTGTTGTTGCTGCTGTTGCATGTTCTGCCTTGCCGAGAGCGGTGCCGGGGGACGCGTTTCCATCTGGGTGTTTGACTGGGCTGGTGGGCCGCGCTGCTGCATGTACTGCAAGGCTAGATGCTGCTGGATACAGCCCTGCTGAGCGTCCTGCGACTGCTGCTGCGACTGCTGCTGCGGCGACTGCTGCTGCATATAGTTATGGGAGCGGCGGGCGTCCAGCTGGTACTGCTGCCCCAGATGCTGGCGCTGTTGTTGCCGCTGCCGCTGCTGCTGCTGGAGCTGGAGCTGGAGCTGGAGCTGGAGCTGCTGCTGCTGGAGCTGCTGGAGCTGCTGCTGCTGCTGCTGCTCAGTCTGCGCCGGAAAGGTTCGTGGTCCAGGGATGGGCCGGGTTGTATAGCTATTGGCGGGCTGAGATTGATACACGGTAGCAGGGTTAGGCTGAGCTTGCGAAAAAGCCATGGCCTGGGCTGATTGTGCATCGAAGAAGCGCTGCCGCTGCATATGCGCGATCTGGGCCTGCATATGAGCGGGCGACAGCCACGGAGACGGTATCTGATCCTGACCCTGGACTTCCACCTGGACATTGCCCTGCCCCTGCGCGTGTTCCTGACTCTGCCCCTGAATCCATGGTCGAATCTGATCCTGCATGGGACGTTGAATCTGGCCCTGCGGATGGGACTGAGCCCGGGCATGCATCTGGTGTTGAATCTGGCCGGGCATCGCTCCCTGGCCTGCCCCTTGGCGCGGCAGTGGCTCGGCTTGCGAGCCCAAGAGAAACTGGTGCGGAACCGGCTGCGGCTGCGGAGCCATGAACCCCGCCCGGCTCCCGTCAGGGGAGACAGGGCTGGGATGGCCGTACTGGACATTGTGCGCCACGGCAGCGCCGCCGGGACCAGACGGGCTCCAGCCTTGAGTGCCGGACTGTCCTTGCAGCCGGAGCTGGATCTGGTGTGGAGGCTGTGCTGGTATCGTGGGCCCGTGCGCGGCTGTCGTTGCCAAGGCGGCCAAGCTGCTATTTTTGTTGCTAGTGCTGCTACTGCTTATGTTGCTGTTGTTGTTGTTGGTGGTGGAGTTGTCGTTGTTGTTGATGGTGTTGCTGTTGCTGTTGCTGTTGGTCGTGGTGGTTTTGCTGTTGTTGCTGGGGGCGCTCAGCTGACCACACTGGCCCCACGAAGTCGCGAGCGGATCCCCAGAGATGACCGAGTTCCGTCGAGAGAACGGGCCAGAAAAGGACTGTGGGCCCACCGACCCGAGTCCGGCTTGCTGAGCGGGACGTGCGGATTGCGGGCTCGATTGGGGGGGGGGGGGGGGCAAAAAGCCCGGGGCTGGGCCGGCGGGGGCGCTGCCGTTGTTCAGACCACCCGGCCGATCCTGCGCGCCCTGTCCATCCTGGCCAATCTCGTTGTGACTGGTCAGGTTCATCACCTGAGGCATGACATAGCCAGCCTGCAATATCAAGATGGAGTCGAGACGCTTGTGGCGGAATAAGGACTTGAGCCAGTACAGCGTGAGCTGTTGCCGATGGTGGAGCTGACCCGTGGTCAGGCGGGAGAGATCAACGCCGACGTTGGCAGTTTCGAGCAGGATGTGGGAAGCAATCTCAGCCGCGTACGCTACACACGTGTGACGGTGATTAGCTTACATATCAACGCACCCAAACCCGGAGCCGGATAACTTACTTCCCACCTCGGCAAGGTCCTCGGCCTGCGAGGCCGCAGCGGCGGCCTTGCACACGATCGATTTAAAACAAGGAACAACTTTGGCCAGCACTCGTTCCTGGATTTCAATCGATGGGAGGTCGCCCTGGGCATACATGGCCATGTAGCTCATGTGGATCAGCCTCATCGCGGCCGCCCACGGCCCGGCCATGTCGATCCCATAATTTACCATCTGAGCATCCAGTATGCCGACCTGGAGAGATAACGAGAAGCATCTTAGACTCAGCATCTCACCGGGCAGCCAAGGGATGCCGTTGCGGGCGATCGCGTGCGCTCCCAGGCGGTAGTGGGCCACGAAGGCCGGGGCGAACTCGAGGACCTGGTTCCACGTCTCGGCAAAGGTGGGGGGGGAGTCCGACTGGTCTGGCGGTGGATCAGAGCCGGAGCCGGAGCCGAGCCGGGGGACGGGGAAGTTGGACATGAACTCGAGCAAGCTGGATGATGTGTATACACCAAGCCTCATAACCGCCTCGACTGAGCCGCAGAACGATAAGAGTAGCTCGGGGTCCCGGATCAACCTGAGCGCGCGCGGCCAGTTGCCGCGGCCAATTGAGATGAGCTGGTGGACGAGGAGGAAGAAAAAATCGCCACACCCCAAAGCCTCGGTGACCAGGTCGAGTCTGCACCGGTCGTCTTCTGATGGCGGCGCAGGCCTGGTCGACTGTCCAACCCCGTTGAGATAGTTGGCAAAGGTCGTGATGTAGTGGCTCTTCCATACGTCTGACAGACGGCTTAGCAGGATCGGAGCTCCGACTCTGGCGACCGGGTGGCTGTTGGATGGCATCGCGTCGCCGACCGCGATTAGACGCGGACACATGAGTGGCCCGAGCTGCGGTGGGTTGACCGGATCAGTGATTCTCGGCGCGGCCGGCGTGGCCAGAGCGGCCGTCGCATTGGCCACCTGGCCTGCACTCTCGGCTGTCGTCTGGGATCCCCGCCGGATGAATCCTACCTGGGTGGGACGCGTGGCTGGTGTCGTGGTCGGATTCGGCTGCACGGGTGGGGCGGCCGCGCCCAAGGTGGGGGTAGTCGTTGCCGCATCGCGCGGGCGGGGACTGCTCTTGAGAGAACCGGCGGGGCTGGGCTCGTCGGTGGGAGCAGGAGATGGCAGGACGGCGGAGTATGGAGTGGAGTGTGGCCTGGATCTGGGGTTTAGTTTCAGTTTCTTTTACTGGCCGGTTGGATTGGGCTCGGCTAGACTTACTGCTGGGATATGTGCCTTTGCTCGCTCATGGCCGGCCCTGGCTGGGAGCCTGCCCGACCAGCTGGGTGCGAACCAGCCCACGGCGGGTGGGACGAGGTAGGAGATGGGCGGGATGAAGTAGGAGATGGGCGGGATGAGGTGGTGGCGGTGGCGGCGGCGGCGGCGGCGGTAGTGGTGGTGGCGGCGGTGGTGGTGACGGCGGTGGTGGCAGATGGTGAGGAGACCCGATCGGCTGGGCCGGGAGCGGCACCAGCATCGAGAGATGTAGTAGTGGCGGTGGCGACGCCGGTAGTGGTGGTGGCAGCGGTGGTGGCAGATGGCGAGGAGACGCGATCAGCTGGGCCGGGAGCGGCACCAGCATCGAGAGATGTAGTAGGGGTGCCGGCGGCGGCAGCACCGTGGGTCGACGTGCCCATCGAAAAAGGAGGAGGGCCGCCGGAGGCGGGCTGTGGTGCGGGGCCTGAAAATGCTTGCGGCTGCGATCGAGCCCTCTGATGGGCAATGTCTTTCTTCTGCTTCGCCTGGCCCGAGGCCGGCCTTGTTGCCGCCGGCCTGGTGATGACTGCTTGGGCACTCGGCAACGGGGCTTGGTCCTCCGGACTGGGATCCGTATGACTGAGGGATACACCGCCGCTGCTGCCAAGATGGTCGACCGGACTGGCAGTGGGCGAGACTGCGGTCAGGTCAGTCAGGATGCCCATCCGCGCCGACTTCTTCCGCCGCGGCCCCAGGAACAAGCTCGCTGTCTGGTTGGAGACTGCGATCCTGTCAGCACCAGGCACCTGGTGTTTTTGAGCCTGAGGATGGGAGGACACCATATTAACGCATCGAGGCGCCGCCGCCGCGCTTGACTGGGCTGGTCCTGGTGTTCTCTCTATTTCCAGGTCTTTTTTGTGCAGAGGGCCTTGCCGTCCGGACGCGAGGCTCCTCGGGTGGGGTGGTGATCGTGGTGGTTGCCGTGATGAAGATGGAGGTGGTGATCGTGGTGGTTGCCGGGATGATGATGGAGGTGATGGTAGGGGTGGATTTTGGTGTAGTGGGGATGGGTTGAGGGAGCCGCCGTCAGCTGTGTCGGCGCAGCCTTTGGTGAGGACACTGATGGAGGGAGAGATTTCCCGGGACCGAACCCGGGGATGAATGAAACATGGGGACGCACATCGACACCGCCGCGCGCTGAGTCGTCGGGGAGGGGCACTAGGCCAGGATGAGCATGCTAAAGCGAGCAGCGGCGCGCTAAATGGCAGCCAGGGCCAGGAGAAGGGGACAGAGCGCGACCGGATGGGCGGATCATGGGAGGAGTGAGCGACCGAATGGGCGAGTCGGGAATCAATGAGCGACCGAATGGGCGAGTCGGGAATCAATGAGCGACCGAATGGGCGAGTCGGGAATCAATGAGCGACCGAGCCGGGCGAGTAGAAGGCGCGCACTCTATGTACGCCCTGCCCGCCGATATTGCCGTCTCGTGGGCCTGGCTTTCAACAGAGGGCGGTGCGAGTGCTGCGAGGCTCGTATTGCCTCTCTTTTCTCCGGTCTTGTCGTCCCTGGCTCAGTAAGGACAGGCCCGGGCAGAGATGGGAATGATGAGAATCTGGAATGCCAAGGCCGGCTGGAGCAGAGATATGAGGGATGGACGACAGATGAGGAGACAGCGAGCAAGCTGCTCAAGTCCGGCCGATTGATCATATTATTGCCTACAGCCCCAGCATAGCCCCACCATGATTTTCCTCCCGGCGGTGTTGATAAAATGCCATGTCGGATTTTAGGGTGGAAACCGGCTCATCCTGGCCAGCACGCCGGCCTTGTGGGGAGGCGGGGGAGGGGGAGTGGCGGAGGAGGGGCGCGCGACCGCAGGGGGAGGCGGGAGACAGGCAAGCTGGACTAGCTTCCGGACCCGTTCCGTTTTACCGACAGCCTGCCGTCAAATGACATGCCGACAAGTGTCACTGACACATCATTGGCACCCAAGAGCGAGGCAGTCGTGGCGCTGCGACGGCCAAGACCCGCGGTCACGCTGTTTGCTTCCTGCCGCCTCGCCGCATTGCTGCTGCGCTGGGATGACGGGACGGACATGCGGGGCTGCACTTTCCTGACCCTCTTCGTCGGCCTACCCTCTTCGTCGGCCTACCTCTTCGTCAGGCTACCTCTTCGTCGCTCTGCTCCCTGTCAGTCTCTGCTCTCTTGATCACTCTTCTCCCTGCCAGTCTTGGTCACTCTTCTCATATCTGTCATCTGGGCGCCACCGGATTCTTCAGAAGGAGAGTCCTTCTGACTCGGTTCGCTGGTGTTGTTGCCAAGTGTTGCGATGTTGCGGGGTGTTGTTGCCAAGTGTTGCTGGGTGTTGCTGTTTTTTCTCTCCTCCTCGTCACCTTCCCCGCCACTGCCCCCGTCGGTGTTTCGTTTGCGACACGCGGGTGGAAGAAAACAGGCCGTGTCTGTACTACTTCGCGTCCAGAGAAACCAAGTACATGTGCTCACATGTCCGCAGCGTGATGTGCGAGGCCCCCAGGTGCGATGGCCCCAAGCGTGCCTCGCCGCCGGCTCCGTCCGTCTCCCATCTCGCCCAGATGGGGCCTGATCCCGGCGGCGAGCTAATCACCTAGTCGATGGGCGGCGGCCGGCTGGCTCGCTAGCTAGCTAGAGTGTGAAAGGACCGAACCCTAAGCCGATCGACCGCTTGATTCTGAATTCCGCTCCCTTGCCCCTCTGCCCCTCCCGGAGCTCGCGCCCTCATCGAGTAGGACGGCCGGCGGCCAGTGCTTGGTTGATTTTCGCATCCATCTGGTGGCCATGTCTCGGCTGCTGACAACGTGGGGCCGTCGGCTGGCTGGCTGGCTGGCTGGCTGCCTACCCGCCGCACAGCCTGGCAGCTGTCTCATGTGAGTAGTACAGCAAGAGTTCCCGGCTGACTTGACAATCAGAGCAATACTTATTTATATTCTAGCACGTTGCGGGAGCACGGGAGCACGGAGGTGCGGTAGCGCCGGAGCGCGAGCCTGTCTCGTAAAGCTGCCGTATCCCGTCCCATCTTGCGAGACCAACTCCGACAGTGCCGTGCTGCTCAGTTTCTCGCCGCCAGTCTTCCTTCCTCTCGGTCCGGCCAGGGCCAGCCAGGCCTGGTCCGACTCCATCGTCGAGCACGGGTGGTTGAAGCGAGAGAGAGGGAGAGAGAAAGAGAGACGAGAGTGGAGCGGGTCCGAGGACGATATGGTTGGGTCTCGGGCCCTTGTTTTTTTGGTTGGGTCCTTCCCTCTGCATTATCTCTGTGGTTTTATTTTTTGTTTCCGTTGAAATCCCATCGAGCGCGCCTCATTTGGGAAATGAATCGTGCAGCTTCCCGGCCACCGCTCTGCCAATCGGTCCCGTCGATGCCCCCCGCATATACCGTGCATTGCACCTTCCTGCCGGCCCCTACCAGGTCCAGCTCTACCTAGAACCGACCAGCCAGCCCGCCAGCCAGCCCGGCCAGCCAGCCGGCCCAGCAGCAGGCCGCCGAACAGCAGGAGAGGGCTGCTGCTCCCTTGTGCTGCTCATGTCCGCTGCTGCGGCAGCACGTCTGCTCGCGTGCGGCGCGACATGCGTGTGTGAGTGCGCAGGCAGAGTGGTTGGACGGATCCTTGCCCCCGTGTGGATGCGGCGCCCATCACTCTCATCCCGCCCACTGGTTCATTCGCACCCTCTCGCTGAACCTGTCCCCCCCGAAGCCCGCCGAGTCCAATCGCGTTTAGTTCGTCAGCGCCCCCCCCCTCCCCCGATGATGAGCAGCGATCGAAACTAGCGACGACGACCAAGGGGCCAACGGTCGACGACGACGACGCCGCTGTCGCCACCTCTCCAGCCGTGCCAGTGTGCCAAGAGGGACAGGAGCCGTCGGTCGGTTGCTGCGCTGCTGCCCTTGCCCGATGCGGCCCTCTCAGTTGATCCCATACCATACCTGGCTTCACATGGGAGCCAGCTAGCCAGCTAGCTCGCCAGCCAGTCCAGCCCTCTCTCCTTTCTCCGCCAAGGAGGAATTCGACCACCACAGTTATTTCACTCTCCTTCCGCCCTCTTCCTGCTTCTGGCCAACTCCCCCTTCCCTTCCTTCCTCCGGAAGCTGGAAGGAGGAAAAGAGAAAGAGGCAGGGAGCCAGGGTGAAATTTGGGTTGTTTTTTATTCACCTAGGGGTTTGCGATTTTTCTGCAATCTTTCCGCTCTCGGCCTCTCGAGGTCTCCTTTCCCCCCCTGATCCTCCACACGACTCGAGAAAAAGCCGGGCCGGACTCGAGAGCCTCGTCGGGCTCGGGCAACAAGGCTGTGAGCCGAAACCGAACGCCGAAACGGAGGCGCCGACTTCTCTTGCCACGCGGCCACCCTCGGCCCGCCTCCCGTTCGCAACCGACGGCCAACTCTCGCCGAGATATCCGTCGACGACGCCGGTAGGCCGCCATGGCCTCGAGGGAAGCGCAGCCAAAGCCCGAGGCCGGCGACATTCTGGTTGCGATTCGTGAGTACCATCCTGCTGACAGCCTCCTCTCCTCTGCCTCGGCGCCGATGGGAGCGCGGGTACGCTTGTTCGTTTTGTGGTTTATTTGATCGTTTCTTGTTTTCTTGCTTCTCTCGCCGCTCTTGCCATTTGTTTTGTTCAGTTTGTTTTTTTGCCTTGTACGCGACGCCGCACGCGCATGCTAATACCCCCCCCTGCCTGGCGATACCCGCAGATGACTTCCAGGCAAGGAGCTCAGACGAGTTGAGTCTCGCCAAGGGCGACAAGATCCAGCTCGTCGAGAGAGACGACGAGTTTGGCGATGGCTGGTTCTTGGGTCGCCATCTGGCCAACGAAAACACCGGTCTTTTTCCCCAAGGTGCGCCTATCCGCGATCTGGCCGGTCGGTCGGCGGGCGTCGTTCGTCGGTCGGGATAAAGATTAATCCCGTGGGCTGCTCAAATGAAACTGACATTCCACCACGGTATAGTCTACACTCGGCTCGCGCCCAGGAATGCGTCCACGAGCACGCCGAACCCGTACCTACTCAAACCCCTCGGGGCCAGCGCCGAGCGTCGCGTCGACTCGGCGGCGTCGGATGCGGCCAGCTCCATCAAGACGACAGCCTCGGCTCCCGCCCACCCGTCGTATGGGTATCACAATCAGAACCACCACCTGAATCAAAAGCAATTTCACGGCTCCGCCGCCGCCGCCGCCACCACTGCCGCCGCCTTTCCACTCCTGTCCAAGCTGGACTTGCCGTCCCATCAGGCCTCGCTCAGCCGGCTGAAAACCACCGGCCAGGACGGCCACGCCGTCCTCAGCGACACCCTCAACGTGATCGACGAGCACATAACGAATCTCAGGTCGCCCAGCAACGGGACCCAGCACACCACCGTGACCGACTCGGGCAGCGACTACAGCGCCCCGCTCGACCATCGCATGTCCTACATAGCAGGCGATGAGACAGACGAGGAGGAGGAGGGCGCCCACACCCGAGCCGAGGTGCTGGCTTGGACGAGCGACCACGTGGCCGAGCACCTCTTCACCTCGGGCGTCGAGCGGCAGCACTGCGAGGTGTTTCGGGACCAGGAGATCACCGGCGAGGTGTTGCTGGGCATGGACCAGAGCTCGCTCTTTCTCAAGGATCTGAACCTGGGGTCCGTCGGCCGGAGGCTGAAGACGTGGCAGAAGATCAAGGCGCTTCAGGACGAGGTGGCAGGCGGAGCCGGCGGCGGCGGCGGAGCAGCGCCGTCGGTGTCGTCCACGCGCCGGACGACCCAGACCTATGTCGGCGACGCGAGCGGGCCAGGGTCCGATGAAGCCCGCCGGACCAGGAGTCGAACCAGCACCCTGACATCCGGCAGCCGGATCCCGTCCGGACTCGATGTCAGCTTCCGTCGGATGTCGCAGACAACGCGGCCGGACCCGGCCGGCCTCGTCTCTCCCATGTCTCCGCAGCAAGGGTTCCTCCAGGACGGGGCCGACTGGGTCTCGCGCCATGATTCCCAGAATGGCCGGCCGTCGGCGGCATCGGTCCGAGATCTGAACCACGCCCGCCGCCACTCGTCAACCGACTTCCGTCTGACAGGGACTACCATGACAGGCGGCATGGCCACGCCCAAGGTCGGGGGCTCGCCCGGCAGCGGCACCGCCGCTGTTTCGATCTCGGTCTCGGTCGCCGCCGCCGCCGCGACCTTCCCATCCCCGGCCCACCGGAAGCAGCCTTCGTTCGACCGGAACTGGACCCTGGGCGGCGCATACGGCACCCATTCGTCGGCCGGGATGCACGACGTGTTCGAGGTGGACGTGCCCGCTGCTGCAGACAACCTGCAGGACTCGGCCGTCGAGCTCGATCGGGGCTACTTCTCTGGCGGCGAGGTGGATGGCCGGAAGCGCAACGTGCTCAGGAAGCGCGACAGCGCGATGCCGACGCACTCGCCAACATCGTCGTACGCGGACGAGCAGCGGATGCGCAGCGCCACCGCGCTCTCGCGCCGCTCGCGGTTCGGCAGCCTCGATCTGAGCCGCGAGTCGAGCGCGTCCCCGGCGGTACAAAAGTACTTTGGGATCCTGTCCCCGAGCCGGTCCAGGGCCGGATCCAAGCCGGAACCTTACTCAGACCATGAGCCGCCCCAGCAGCTGCCAGGCGGTGGCGCCTCGAGAGAGGATCTGCCGCCCGTGGTCACCCGGCTGGACGGCGTGCCATCATCCCTGGCCTCGGCCTCGGCGCCGGCCCCACTCAGCGCCTCGTCGATCTCGAAGCCGGCGGGGTCGAGGACCGACTGGCCGTCGGTGATGGCCAAGCCGGCAGCCAAGATGAGCAGCGGCCTTCGTGCCCTGTCCGAGACCGTCACGGGCGGGAACCGGGTGATGACGGGTGCCGCCTCGACGGACTCGCTCGCCGAGTCGGCCGCCCTCCAATCGCCCAAGGTCGGACCGGGATCCAGGACCCCCTCGGCCGGCCCCAGCTTCGAGCTCGACTCGCCTCTGACGGCCAAGAGCCCTAGCACGACCGACACGGCCAGCACGGCGGCCACCACAGCGGCAAATGCGGCCGCCACGGCGGCGGCCGCCGCCGCCGCGAGCACGAGCCGAGGCAGCCGCAAGAAGTCCAAGAAGGAGACGAGCGCGTACACGCGCGGCCTGCTCAAGATCAGCCCCCGAGACGCGATGAAGGAGGCCGAATACAGCGGCTGGATGCGCAAGAAAAGCTCAAACCTGATGACGACGTGGAAGCCGCGTCTCTTTGTGCTCAAGGGGCGCCGGCTGGCCTACTACTACTCGGAGGACGACGATCAGGAGAAGGGCCTGATCGATATCTCCTTTCACCGCGTCCTCCCCGCCGACACGGACCGGCTGACGGGGCTGCACGCCACCATCACGGGTGCGGGCGCCTCGTCGGGCCTTCCGGCCACCAGCATCGTTCCCGCGCCCGGGCCTGAGGCGGACCCGGTCGGCGAGTCCCCGTCTCCATCCGTATTCATCTTCAAACTCGTCCCGCCCCGGGCCGGCCTCTCCAAGGCGGTCAACTTCACCAAGCCGACGGTCCACTTCTTTGCAGTGCCCAACGTGGCGCAGGGCCGGCTGTGGATGGCAGCCCTGATGAAGGCCACGATCGAGCGCGACGACTCGCAAGCCATCACCTCGACGTACCAGCAAAAGACCATCTCGCTGACCAAGGCCCGAGCGATGCGGCATCGGCCGCCCGCTCTGATGGCGACGGCCGCTGCGGCATCCGCGGCCGCCGTGAGAGACGACGGCATCGACAACCACGGCAGGAGCAGTATCGACACGGAGGAGGACCAGAATAACGATCAGGACGCGGCGACCTCGATCGGTGGTGCGGCCACGGCGGCCACGCCGGATGCGTCGTCAACCCCCAGCTCCAGCCTCGGCAAGAAGGACCGGAATATGCTCGGCATATCCCTGAGCGAGACCGACAGCGGGGTTTCGGGGCTCGAGCGGATGCTCTCGGCCGGGGTGGCAGACCCGTCGCAGCTGTCGACATCGCTGGCGGCGTCGTCGGCTGCCTTGGCTCGATTCCTGTCGGTGGACGAGAAAGAGGTGGTGGGCACGCCCAAGACGGCCTAGGGGGTCGCGACGGCGCTGGAGATGTTCCGGCGGCGGTCTTGACGTGGCCTCATGTTTTCTCTTCACGTTACCTTGGCGCTCTACTTCTTGTATCCCTCTTTATCCGTACCTATTTTCTCTTATTTTTATTCCCCATTTTTATCGGTCAAGCCGAGGAGGCAGGTCGTGCGGACGCGCTGCTGGCGCTTTACTTTTTCTTGCCTTTTTCTCCTTCTCTCGGCATCGACTCGGCAGCAGGCGGTAGTAACAAGGACGGCGGGCAGGCAGGCATGGAAAGAGGGCAACCATGGGACGGGATGGTCGGGCGGGGGGGTGGACGGATTGATGGAAACGGGGCCCGAGCCGAGATGAGTGTGTGAACAGATGATTGTACTTTAATTATTGTCCATTTTTATCTTCTTTCTTTTTTTATCATGTGCTCTTCCGTAATGCCCGTGTTCCGCGGCATAGGGAGCGCGGGGAGTCGGAGAGAGGAGTCGAGAGCTAGAGATGGAGGAGTGAAGGTAATTGACGGTCAAGATTTAGGGGAAGCGTGTCGGTTCTTCTTGGCCGCATGTACACTATCTAGATGTATCAAGCTTGTTTTCACCCCGCTATTTATATAGTCCAGTCCAGTCTAGTCCGGCGCCGTACCGTGCCGGGCATTGCAGCCGCTGTCCTCATCGTATAGGGCCTGGGATGTAGTTATATATTGTGACGCGACTGGCAGGTGTGACGCGCCCTACAGGGATCTAGGCCTGCTCCGGGCCCAGACCGAGATCTATTCCGTTGCCCCATGGGCAGAAGCAGGGATAACATGCTGATCGCAGGATCAGTGGCCTGATCAGTCGCCTGATCAGCTCAATGTGGAGCGAGATGGGCGATCGTGCT
>JAOYNC020138718.1:0-21592 GCA_025802115.2 Bertia moriformis
GCCGCCGCCGCCGCCGCCGCCGCCGCCGCCTCCGCCGCTCCCGCATCCACCCCGTGCCCCTCCGAGCCCGATCCGCTGACCCGAGGCCCCGACCGCCCGCCAGACGTGCTCATGGAGATTCCCTCCAACGTGCTCCTCAAGCGGTTCAAGCCCCACGTGTGGATCTCCGGCTGCATGTTCGTCTTCGGCCTCGTCACCATCTGCCAGGGCCTGGTGCAGTCCTACGGCGGCCTGCTGGCCGCCCGCTTCTTCCTCGGCCTCGCCGAGGCCGGCATGTTCCCGGCCGGCTTCTACCTGATCGGCATGTGGTACCGCCGCGGCGAGGCCCAGCGCCGGTACACCTTCTTCTTCAGCAGCACGACCCTGGCGGGCGCCTTTGGCGGCCTGCTGGCGTCCGCCATCGGCCGCATGCAGGGCCGCCGCGGGTACGCCGGGTGGCGCTGGATCTTCATCATCGAGGGCGCCGCCACCTGCGCCGTCGCCGTCGCCTTCTTCTGGCTGCTGCCCGACTTCCCCGAGACGGCGGCCTGGCTGCGCGAGGACGAGCGCGCGTTCGCGCGCGCCCGGCTGCGCGGGGAGCAGGGCCGGCCCGGCCTCGAGGCCGCTATCACCGTCCGCGCCGTGGGCCGGGTCCTGGCCGACCCCAAGGTCATAGTCGGCGGCCTGATGTACTTCGGCCTCGTCGTGCCCGCGTACGGGTACGCCTTCTTCGGCCCGACCATCATCCGCGGCTACGGCTACGACGAGCTGCACACCCAGCTGAACTCGGTCCCGCCGTGGGCCGCCGCCTTGTTCTGCTCCCTGGCGGCCGCCTACCTCAGCGACCGGCTGCGGCACCGGTTCGGGTTCGTGGTCGTGTTCAGCCTGGTGGCGGTCGCCGGCTTCGCCATCCTGACGAGCGTGCACGACAGCCGGCAGGCCCAGTACGCGGCCCTGTTCCTGGCCGCCGCCGGCACGTACACGGCAATGCCCATCATGGTGTGCTGGTTCGGCATGAACCTGGGCGGGCACACGCGCCGGGCCGTCGGCACGGCCTGGCAGCTGGCCTTTGGCAACGCCGCCGGCATCATCTCCACGTACGCCTTCCTCAGCAGGGACGCGCCCTACTACCGGACCGGCTTTGCCATCTGCCTGGCCTTTATCAGTATGAGCTGCGTGGCCGCCACCGTCTACCTGGGCCTGTGCTGGCGCACGAACCGGCAGAGGGCTGCCAGCGAGCGCCGGCCCGCGGGCCTGCAGGGAGATGATCGCTCGTCGGATCGGGCGCGGGAGCGGGGGCCGGCGCAGGGGCCGGCGCAGGGGCGGGCGCAGCAGCAGGAGCGGGAACCGGAGCGGGGGCAGGAAGAGAGGGGGGACCTGGATCCCAACTATCGGTTCTTGCTGTGACCTGACCTGACCCTCTCTCCCCCTCTCCCCTCTGTCCCCTCTACCCTCTCTTCTCTCTCCCCTCTCCCCCCCATACCTGAGGGCATCTTGCATTCCTGCCTAATAATAGACCACGGCCCCCATCGGGGATACCGGGAAAATAAAACAAGCCGGCAGTACCCTATAGACGGCACGACCGAGCATCCGACCGCAACCCGGATTCTTGTCGGTCGCGCCCGTATCCAGCCTTATCCACCGGTCCCCCTTCTCCCCGACTCGCGTCTCTCATCCCGACCCGGCCCGGCCCGACCCGTTCTCAAGCAGGATCAACCTGACCAAGCTCTTGTCGAGCCGGTGTCTGGCAGTAATCATCGGCGGCGGCGGCGGTACCAGGCAGTAGTAGTAGTGGTGGTGGTGACAGGCACTCGATCAGCCGTCCCGGATATTGGGTTGCACTACCAACCCGCGATACGATGTGGGCGCGGAGGATCGAAAATTGGAAAAGAACAGATGGGCCGACTTGAGCTCCAGCAGCAAGCGCCATAGTTACCTACATGCGTGCATGCATCTAAACTTGGCAGCCGCCGTGCCACCACCACCTCTACACCTCCACCACATCCTCTACCACCTCCACCGGCCCACCACCACCAACTAGCAATTTTCTTCTTCAGTTTTCTTCTTCAGTATCGGTCCCGAGTCGTATTCATCACATCTGATTGTATCTCTCTCTCTCTTTAGTCATCAGATTGGTTCCCCCCAATGGATCATGATGCGAGCCGGCGGAATCGGCGGTCAGGACAGAGCCAGAGGAGAGGTGGGTGAGCGGGTGGACAAGATTCAATTCTCACACTGCCTATTGGTGGGATGTACGACATCCGATCCGATTTTTGCTTGCTGGTACCAAACCACCTCGAAACTGGGAATTCGGAATACGAAGCACAGAATACAGAATACAGAATACAGAATACGGAAGCAAAAGGACATGAACCTGGAAGCAGATAAGAGGGACGAGATTTGCACATTGCACGCCATCTGCTGCATGCCACTGCATGCCACACCCACTGCATGCCCACACCCACTACATCCATCCCATGCGAGTAGCCGACTGCGACTGCGAGTGCGACTCGAGCAGCGCTCCTCGACTCGACTCGCCTCGACGCGGCTCGCCGCCATTCTGACACCGACCTTGATCGAGCCTGGCTGGCTGAGGCGCCGTCTCGTTCCCGGGTGAGATGCCGACCAATCAGTCGTGCTCCCGATCGGCACTCCTTCACTGGAAAGTTGGCGCCCACGTGTGTGTGCGTGCATCTGTATCTGTGTATCTATGTGTGTGTCTGTGTCTGCGTCTGGTCTGCAGCAGGTGAGATGAGAGAGAGCGTGGGGACCTCTCCGGCTGCTGCGGGATCTTTCATGTTTTTCATTTTTCTGGCTTGGCTGCCTATCTTGCTGCCTACTGGCTGCTGCTCGGCACCACCCACCGCTTCTCTCTTCCGAATGACAGACACGTCTGGCGGGATAGCAGAGAGAAGCTGCGACGACGTAAAGGAATCTCCCGTCTCCAGCTCCGGCGTCGGGGGGTACAGATGATTGGGCGGCCCAACCCTGCTCTCGCGTGCGTCGACAGCCACCTCTCCTCTACTTGACTCGTATTTCTTCCTCTACCCGGACTCGATCGGCTGATCGATCCGGCTCGGTCCCTACCACCCGGCCTCTTTTTCCTTCTTCTTTCTCTGCTCTTCTCGGCTATCCCGCCTTGCTCGCTGCTCCTTTTCCCTCCTATTTTGCCGGTTGGCATCCCCTGCTCGAGATCCAGCAATCCCATCCCGACTATCCATCCCATCCCATCCCGAACCGAGCCCTCGACGGGAGCGCACTGCTGGCCGATCGGACCTGAAACGCCGGGACCAGGAGCGCGCCCGCACCCCCGCCGCTCCAGCCGCACAAGCCGCAGAAGCCGCAGGAGCCGGGCCGGATGGACGCGAGATAACCAGATAGCCTTGGACTCCCAGGCCAGAGCTGCGGCGCCGCGCCAGCCAGGGATCCCCATCCTCGCATCACGCCATCATACCTGTCGCCCTCGCCCTGTCGCCCTCCCTCTCACTCATCATTTCCTTACCGTCGGCCCCGGCCACGGCCACGGCACGGCCACACGGGAGCGCGCACGCATGGAAGGGAGGGGCAAGAACTGTGAGCCCGCAATATCGCGACAAACTCCCAGCCCGGCTGCGCCCGCCCGTGCTTACGGCGAGGTGGCCGAGATAAGAGAGCCGAATGCTGCCAGCAGACACCTGAATTTTATTGCATTTCCGTCGCACTCCCGTCCCATTTCATCGCATTGCGTGCCGTTGTTGGCAACGAATAGTTCTTAGGTAAGGACTTAATATCCCGAGTTATGGGGGGGTGCATGGCATGCCCGATCCCCCGCCCACCTGCC
Source organism: Bertia moriformis (assembly GCA_025802115.2). Classification (NCBI taxonomy): domain Eukaryota; kingdom Fungi; phylum Ascomycota; class Sordariomycetes; order Coronophorales; family Bertiaceae; genus Bertia; species Bertia moriformis. The sequence continues at coordinate 3,800 of JAOYNC020138718.1, forward strand.
TGCCCGCATCATTTCCCCTTTTGCCCCTGCCTGCCTGGTGACGGCCGAGGGAGGGGGGGAGCGTGCCAGAGGAGGGAGCGGGATAGAGGAGGGAGGAAAGAGCGGGATAGAGAGAGTGGAGAGATAGCGAGGGAGGGGGTTCAGATACTGACGGCCGCCGCCCAGACTTGGTCGCGACTGGCAACGGGCAGCAAGACGAAAACCCACCTCATTTGCTGCCGTTACATTCGGTCAATAGTTCGGTGCATCCGAGCACGCCCACAGACACCCGCATACCGTACCCACAGCCACATACCATACCCACGTCACGGGCAAGCTCGCCAGCCCGGCTGAACGTCAACCCCGGCAGGACGCCAACCCCGACAGACACAGGACTCCAACCCCGACAGACACAGGACCTCCAACCCCGGCAGGCCGTCAACCCCGGCAGGTCGTCAACCCCGGCAGGACGTCAACCCCGGCAGGACGTCAACCTCGGCAGGACGCCAACCCCGACAGGACAGACAGGGCTCCAGCCCCGGCAGGTCGTCAACCCCGGCAGGTGCCCGTCACCGTCCGCGTCACAAATCCGGTTGGCAAGACGGGAGGAAACGGGCGGGGCTGTCATTCATTCCAACCGAGCGGCCAAGGTGCTGCTTCTGCAACGGCTGCTGCTTCTTGCCTCTGCAGCCAAAGCGGCGACGACGGCGGCGGTGGCGGCAGCGGCACAGCCCCGCCGTTGTCCAGCCCATCTATCGCCATCAGCAGCCGAGCAAGCAGGGGGCGGATTACAGAGGGGCGGAGGAACAGCACATCTGGGGCAGGGCAGGGGTTGAAGGAGCTGTCTGCCTGCTGTGGCTGCCAGTTGATTTCAAACAGAAAATTCGAGCTCCTTCTCCTCCTTCTGGCCGACTCTGCTGAATTCGACCGCGTCGCCTATCATCATTATTGCCGCTCTCGCCGCCGCCGCCGCTGCCGCCGCCTCCGCCACTCATCCCCCATCATCGTCCGCAAACCTCCCCCCTCACCGGAGTCTCCTTGTTCTGCGCTGCCGCTGCCGCTGCCGCTGCCGGGGTGGGGGCAAGACCAGAGAGCGCCGGCCCGCTCCGCCTCGTCGCAAACCCGCCACACCACTTTCTTTCTGCTACCCATCTGCCCCCTGACCTGCTGCCGGAACCGGGAGAGCTACGCGGCCCAGGGATTGGGCGAGCGTGGGCCTTGGGGTCCAGCTCCAAGTATCTGGGAAAAAAGTTGGCTGGTACCTGCGGGCTGGGACCGATCATCAGGAGCGCTGCTGCCCGCTCGGCCGCCCGCTCGGCCGCTCGGCCGCTCGCCCGGGCGAACCACCTCCCTTCAGCCAGGACCGCGAAATCACCCAGCACCCAGGTAGGCAGGCCTCGGGGACGGCCCCCCCCGCCGCACGGCCACGCCCTTGGTTTGATTACCGAGTCCGGACGAGGGGAGAGGAAAAGGGCATCGCTGGCTTGTGGGCGCCGCACGCCGCGAGCCGCACGCCGCGATCCCACGCCCCCATCCGTCTTGGTGCCTGACGACTTCCAGAAAGGGGGGAAAGGGAGAGGGGGAAACAAAAGTACGGCCGCAGAACCGGGGCCGAAGAACACAGCGGGCGCACCCGGACACTGGGAACGCTCGTTTCTAAATTGTCGCTGACTCCCTCTCTGCCCATAGGGTTGCGGCCTCGGGAGAGAGAAAGCGGAGAGCGAAAAACGGGGCAAAATAACTGGGCTAGGGGAGCAGCAGCAGCTGGTGTTAGTCCATTGACTCGCTCACTGCAGCCAGCTAGCGGGCGCGCGCGAGCGAAGCAACGCCGAGGTCACCAGTGCGCGCACCGTGCAGGAGAGAAGGGGTAAGGGGAGGAAGGGTAGCTTTTAGCGTTGCACCGAGCGCAGTGACAGCGCCAAGGCCCTGGACTTTCAGCCGGGAGGTCGCCCCCTCCCCGCCCCGCCGTTCCCCAGCGGGCGGGCGCGCGGGCGACTGTGGCCTGTTTTGGTCCTTTGGGAATCTGCAAGGGCGTCCCGGGGACCGGTAGGTCGCCAGCCAAGGAGGCGAGCCAGGACGAGGAGCCCGCAAGGAACGGCCGAAAGCCCAGCGGCCAGGGGGGGGTGGCCGAGTGAGGGGGGGTACGGGGTACAGAGGGGAGGCAAGAGAGAGGAAGAGACAGGAAAGAGAAGGAAAGAAGAAAAAGCGCGGAAATGGCCCATCATGCCGGCCACTTGTTCCTCTACCATCGCCATCACCACAACCACCGCCAGCAACGCCGCCATCACCAGCGCCCATCTCCCACACCGGAAGGCGACTCTCTGCCCGAGCCCTCGTCCGAGTCGTCCGAGCTGTCCTCGAGCAAGGCCCGCGGCGGCCTGTCTTGCTCGCCTCCATCTATCGCCACCACCACCGCCGCCGCCGCCGCCGCTACTGCTACTACTGAGGCCTCGGCATCCTCGGCATCTCGTCCGGCCTCGCCGCCGCCGCTTGAACGACTCGAGGCTAGCGCATCGTCCGAGCCCTCGCCATCGCAGCCGCCACCACCACCACCACCTCCTCCTCCATCTCCTCCATCTCCTCCATCTCCTCCATCTCCTCCATCTCTTCCATCTCCTCCACCTCCTCCACCTCCGCCTCCTCCGCCTACACCACCACCACCACCGGCGGCGCCGCTGCCGGCGCCGCTTTTAGTGGCCGCTGGGGCCTCGGACTCTTCTCTGCCATCTGGCCAACCGGTTCATCCCCCCTCTGGTCCGGCACGACTCGGTCGATTCCGACACAGTCGGTCATCGTCCAACGGCGGCGCAAGCCCGAAAAGAAGCTCGTCATCGTATGACGGCAATACTCTTCGCCTCTTCTTCGGTGTTGCCGCGCCCGAGTTATCGGCCGCGCCATCAGCCGCGCCCGAGCCATCGGCCGCATCCGGAGCCCCTCTCGCCAGCGAGCGTGATAATAATAATAACAACAACAATTCCCGAGGCCAAGAGGAGCCGGAAAAGAAGCGTCGGCGGGCCCCTCCCTTTCTCGCGTGGCCAAGCCCTCACTCTCGCTCCCGCCTGCGCCAGTCTCAGCTGCTGTCATCATTATCTTCATCCTTTGCTTCTCTGCCGGCCCAGCCGCCGCCGCCTGCGGCACCGCCACCACCTCCTCCACCTCCACCCTCGCTGCCGCCCCCTCCACCATCGCCCAGTCTGGGCGGCAGGAGGAGCACAACCACCCCGCCCACAACCTCACCGACCGGCGCCCGCGCCCGTCACTCGAGTCGGCCCACCATTGACAGAATCAGAAAGCTGGCGCCCGCTTACCTATCCCACCACCGGGCCGCCGACGCCGCCGCCGCAAGGGATGCAGCCATGATTCTGGAGCCCGAGCTGGCAAAGCTCTCGAAACTGACCGGAGGCCCATTCGGCCGGTCCGAGAGCCTGTCGGGCGCGTCAGCCACCACTACATCGCTGCACAGCCGCACGGTCGGATCGAGCAGCAAGCCGTCGTCGTCGTACAGCAACATGCGGACGCCGCCGCTCTCGGTCCACAACGGCCGCACCTACCTGCGCGACGACTCGGGCCAGTGCTACCCGCTCCCGGTCGACCTGCAGGAGGTCCACCGCCAGTCCCTCCGCACCCTCATGCTGATCCAGGTCCTGGGCACCCCCTACTGCGCTCTGGACCAGGCGGACCGGCCGCCGGCCCGCATCCTCGAGGTCGGCTGCGCATCCGGCCTCTGGAGCATGATGTGCCACCGCTACCTCCGGAGTCGGGGGCTCGGCCACGTCTCCTTCACCGGCGTCGACGTCGTGCCCATGGCGGCCGGCGCCCACGGCGACGCGCCCAAGCCGGACCAGGACATGAAGTGGCGGTTCGTCCAGGTGGACATCCGGCAGCCGCCGTTTCCATTCGAGGACGACGAGTTCGACCACATCATGATCAAGGATATGGCCTTGGCCACCCCGGCGACCGTGTACCAGTTTGCCATGGACGAGTATCTGCGCATCCTCCGGCCCGGCGGCACGATCGAGCTGTGGGAGTCGGACATGACGTGCCGCACCCTGCGGCCGCACATACCGGCCGCGTCCGCGGACGAGGACGAGGAGGAGGCGCGGGCCGCCGGGCTCGGCGTGTACGTGAACGGGTCCCAGACGTCCCTCTCGGCCCCGCTGAACCCGTTCCTGGTGGAATACAACGGATGGATCGTCCGGGCCCTGGAGGAGCGCCACCTGACCGCAGTGCCGTGCACCCTCATGGGGCCCATGCTGCTGCAGGAAGCCGACGCCCTCACCGACGTGCGGTCTCGCCGGATGGCCGTCCCGCTGTCCGAGATGCGGTGGGAGCGCGAGGGCGTCGGCGTGGCCGGGGTCGTCACCAGGGACGGCAAGTCCTACGGCGACTGGCGGGGCAAGTCCAAGCCCGGCGCCGGCGGCCCGTCGGACCAGGGTGGTTGTGGGGATGGACCCGGCACCGGCAGCGACAGGCGGAAGGGCCTTTCTCCCGAGCAGCTGGCCATCCGACACGTGGCCCTCCACACGATGGCGCAGCAGATCCAGAGCCTCGAGCCGATTCTGCGAGAGGTCAGCGGCAAGAGCCAGGACGAGTGGGACTGGTGGTGCAGCAAGATGATGACGGATCTCCTGCGGGACGGGGGCACGTCGTGGGGCGAGTGTCTGGAGACGGGGGCCTGGTGGGCCAAGAAACGGTAGCAGTAGTTGCCGCCGCCGCCGCCGCCTATCGATTCTCCCCCTCGTTTTGCACTCTTGGTTGCACTTGTGCACGTGATCGCGCTCATCAGCCTCGCTGTAAGACTCTGCCAAGCTCCGTCCACCCTAACCATACCACGCCCCCCCCGCCACCTTATCTCTTGCCATCTGGATAATCTATACGGCGGAATATTTCTACAACTCGCCATATCTCTTCATCAGGGTCCGATATCGCTTCAAGTAGTATCTGGAGGGGGGGGAAGAGAGGCAGGGGACGGGAATTGAGGTTTGTTAGCGAGACATGGAGAGGAAAGGCTGATAGATTGGTGTGCATGCTGCTGGGAGTACTGAAGAAAGGGAGGGGGGCTTTTGTCGTATTACAGCGGAATGTCTAGATGGATATATATACAAGCGAGGGGACGAGGCGGGGGAGGGGGGGGATCACAGGCCCCCCTGACGAGGCTAAGATCCAATTTCTGCCACTTCATTTTTTAGTCTTCTGCCTGGGGCTATATGGCTGTGTGTGTGTGTGTGTGCGTGTGGCCTCACTTGAGCAGGTGATTCAGGCAAGATGGTGCGTGACCGATTCTGTAGCTCGTGGGACGTGGTCGGTTAGGCATGACGATCGCTCCTGAGAGCATCATCATCCAGCCGCGTATGGGACACAGCTGCAAAACTCTGGGAGTAGGGCGGCAGTCGGTCGCCCAGGGCAGCAGGACGTGGAAACCGGCCAAACCCGGACTGCATGCAGCCTTCATCCTTCTTTCCCGATGTCACTGCTGGTGCCACCTTGGGCGTCGCTTGCAGTGGCACAACGCGATAGCGAGGAGAGACAGGAGAGTGAGTCAAGGGCGTACACAACAAGCAAAAGGGGGACGGAAGAGCATGGCAAAATACCACGGACGATACCTGCTGCGCCCATTTCCTGTGCCGGCACCACCACGATTCCTGGCTACGAAGCAGCGACGGCGGCGACAACGACGACGCCAAGGGAGGCCAAGGACCGATGCAGGAGCAGTGGCGGCACCGGAGAACAAAACAGGTAAGACGGAGGAGGGACCAAACTCACAGCGCCTCGATCTCTGCCTCGTGTAGCCATGCGGGTCAGTGCCTCTCTCCGGGTCAGTCTCGGCCCTGCGCCGGGGCATTGATTGCAACGAATGTGTTTGGGCGGAGCACGGGGGCAGGGCGGGCACGTGTGTACGGTGCCCCCCCTAGGGCTAGTCCGGGCCACACGGACTGACTGACCTCTCTTGACGTACTGGGCCCTCTCAACCCCGCGCCGGATCTCATCCTCATCGCGGACCTCGGCGCAGGCCATGAAGGCGGCGTGCAGCCGGGGGCGGAAGTAGGCGAAGCCCAGGGGGTAGTCCCTGCCTAGGAAGAGAAGCTCTGTGGGATGGGGGGCGAGGCCGGGGTCAGTCTGGCTTCCTTCCTACGACCCGGGGACCCGACAGGCCGGGGTGGGATCGGGCGGACGAGTAAGCAATACCTTTATATATAGAGATGACCTGCCTTCGGAGCTCAGGATTGGGCGGCAGCGGCGGCATGGCGGCGGCAGCGGCGGCGGCGGTGGCGGTTATGGTAGCAATGGTGGTGGTGGTGGTGGTGGTTGTGGCGGTGGTGCGGTGGATAGTATGCCTGGCGAAGTAGTAGTAGTCGTAGTAGTAGTAGTCGTAGTAGTAGTAGTCGTAGTAGTAGTAGACACTGATGGGCCGGTACCTATATATGCTGCAGCACCTGACGTCACTCACACTGACCAGCAGCTGCGGCCATCTGATCCCACCAGGCGAGCTGTCTGGAAAAGCACGTATACCTGGTCTGAATCTTCCTGTCCGCCCCGCACTCGGATCTCGCCCCTCAACACCAGCTTACAGTCTTTAGAAATAGCCACTGCGTGTCTGTCTACTTGGCCCAAATGAATCATCTTGTCCGCCGGCGCCCGGATCTTACACCTCCGCGCCGGCATCCCGCCCTCGGATAGATGGTAGGTGTATTTGACGCCATTTTTGGTCCACCGTCCATATTCGGGCGGTCGATCAAATATCATGTCCAACACCCAGCCATCGTCGCTTCCAGCCGATCAATTGGGGGATCCAATTGACCAAGCCACACCACGAAAACGACGTCCCCTTACCCCCTAAAGCATAGAGATATCTCCCCCGTGCTTTCTTGGCCATCTTCCAATCTCTTGACGACTCGCTGAGGAGCCGGTTTTCATCGACAGCAGGTGGGTGGGGTGGCAGAACACGGCTTAGTAATCGTTATCTCGAAGCCAGAGAATGGAAAAAAATCCCCATCTGGGGATGCAAACCAGCATGCGATCCCGACCACAGGCCATGATATAATCCCCATACGACGGCCGGAAATGGACCTCGACAGGAAACCGCCACCACCCGCCGCCTGCCCATGCCCATCCTCGACACCATGGCGTCGTCGCTGCGCTGCCCGCTTCCGCGCCGCCTCTACTCCACCGGCTCCATCTACGCGCCGCCAAGGGTCGGGACCGGCAACAACTTGCGCCGGCAGGTAGCCGAGCTCGGGACGAAGTGGACCGGAGGAGGAGAGAACAAGGCTCTGGGTCACTCCCCGAGGGAGCCGAGGCGAGTCCGGCTCGCCGGCCCGGACGAGGCCCGTGCCAAGTACCGGGTCAAGCCCGCCGTGAAAGCCGTCGACGACTACCTGCAGAAGCGCCACCGGTCCGCCCACGTGAGGGAGAGGGCCGTGAAGGTGGATCTGTCCAAGCCGATGACCCAGGCGATGCCCACCGTCGACGACCTGATCTCGGACGAGGCCAGGCCTCTGATCGCCGAGCTGGCCGGGGTCCGCGCCCGGGTCGGCAGGTGCGTCCAGTTCGGGTGCCCGCCCGACTCGATGCCGCTCCTGGCCAAGACGGTCAACCTCTGGGCCAGTCGCTGGTTCCAGATCAGCGCCGGCCTGCACCGGACCATGGATTCGATCGACTCCATCCAGACGACGAGATTTATACCACTGCGGGTCCCACCATTTCTCAAGAGTATCAAAGCCACCAAGACGAACCCGCTATACGTCACGACGGTAAGATGGTCATGTGGCCGCGCCAGCTCTTCCTTCTGCTCCCGTTCCCACTCCCGCTCCTGCTCCCGCTCCCTATCCTGCTCCTTATAATGCTCCCGCTCCTTCCCCCGCCCCCGCTCTTAGTCTACCCGTACTGCTGCCATTGGCTGACCGAGAACCCACCCCGACAAGTGGACCACGCGGGAGAGGAGGATAGCCGGAGAGTTGCCGCTGGCCTGCAACTACTTGACCTCCAGGCTGTTTCCCCACTCGTGTCCGGCCGTCAAGCGGAAGAAAAAGTTCGCTTTCTCGCTCGTCAAGTCCGATGATGTAAGTGCGACAAGCCTTGTGTTGAAATCAAGAACAACACCAGATGGCTGACGAGGTTGGGAACCTGGTCCAGGTCGGCAAGGACCCCCTGCACGCGCGCGTCAGCGTCGGCATCTGGGTCACCAAGCCGTGGGCCGAACTCTACGCATCCCTGCCCGATCCGGACGAGCAGGACGAGTGGGGCCCGGCCGTGCAGCGACTCGAGGCGCTACAGAACGAGATCCGAAGCCACGGCAGTCCCGTCCCGAAGCACACGCGCCTGCCCTTCACCAGCTTTACCGTCCTTCACTCGGTCACGAAGCAGGCGCCGGTCGCCGCCTTGGCAATCACCCGGCCGAGCCTGAACGCGTTTGATAGCGGAGACTCGCCCGCGCAGAACGCGATATCCATCTTTGGGATGCTGCGGTCGACCCGTCTCGGTCTCTTCCGGACCGGGAGGCAGGTGACCGAGTGCCTGGCCCGGCAGGAGAAGGGCTACCGAGAGGCCAAGACCGCGGTGGAGCAGATCCTGAACCTTGTTGATGAGCTGGAGCGGGAGACCTGGAAGAAGGACGGGGCGGTGGAGGAGGTCGGGCAGGTGGGGCAGCCGGAGCAGGTTGCCGGGGTTGCAGCGGAGGAGGCGGGCCAGATGGCCGACCTGGCGGAGGACGCGGGGCGAGGGACCGCCAGGGCAGACCCAGAAGAGCCGGACCAGGAGACCACTGCGACCGAGAAGGAGAAGAATAGGACCGAGGCCCCGAAGGAGGTGCAACCGGGAGCAGAGACACCGACAGCTCAATCCAAGCCTGGGCGGCCAGACAGTGGATCCGACATTGAGAAGCCGGCCGTGCCGGAGACGGGCCAGGGGGCCGTCACGGCGACGGCAGGAATCCGGAAACGTCATGCCAAACATCAGCCAGGCCATCGATCCCACCTGGAGCTGCCGACTGGAAACAGGACGGAGCACGAGACCACGCTGACGGGGAAGCGGAAGCGTAAGGCTATGCCTGAGCCAGAACAGCAATCCGGCTCGGAGACGGTGAGCATGAAGGATGTGGGGCAGGAGGGGCAGGAGGGGCAGGAGGGGCAGAGAACTGCACGAAAGGGGAAACGGAACGGTCAAGTCATACCCCGACCAGACGAGCGATACGACTCGGAGACCCTGCCGGCGGAAATGAGAGAGGAAGCGGACAGGAAGGATGACGGGTCTCGAAATAAATCGATGACGGCAACCACGAAGGATGACGGGAAAGACGACTGGAAAAAACCAAAGGCCGGCATGAGAGGGAAGACCAGACCGATTAACAGCCCCGGGATGGCGGTGCGTCAAAACGACGATTGGTACGGTGGCAGGGCCCGCAGCATTGGCACAAAAGATTGGTCCGGTGCTGCTGCCTCAGAGCCGAGCAAGGCCAAATTCAAGCCCGGCACAAGACCTGGCGCCCGAAACCAGATCACCGGGGCCGACGGCCAGGCCGACACTTCCAGGCCTATCCTTGGCGGGAACCAGACAAAACCCAGGCCCACAAGGGGCCTCGGCGCCGCGAACCTGCCGATCGAGGACGACCAGGACGACAATCACGAGGTTGGCAAGACCCCCGGGGAAGATAAGACTGTCTTGGAACCGAACGAGACCAGGTTCAAGCCTGGGAAGGCACCAACCGCCAGAAATGCCATGTTTTCGAGGCCGGGCATGGCATTTTCCCGCCCAGGGCAGAGGGCGAAACCAAGTCCCCGCCATAGATGGGAAGGAAGAGGACGGCGCAATGTGTAGGGGCGCTCGCAAGGAGGGGATGGCCAACTAGAGAAGTCGGCCGAAATCGGTCATGTCGAGTTCAATGATGGGACCTCAGAGAACGGCGGACTCGGTAGCGGCCGCAAGGAGGAGATGGCCACCAACGAGTGGATAGAAAAGTCGGCCGAACCGGTCAGTCGGACGGTGGAAGCAGTCGGTCCGCTCATAGGGAGATGGTCGGCCCCGAGGGACAGTGGAGTCGGGGGTGGGCTCATATGCTTGGAACACCGGCTGGGCCGACCGAGCATGTTCCCGCCCCTTGGCTCGCGTCATCCGACCACTGCGTGCGGCCACTGAAAATGACGATGCTCAGAGGGCAACTCGAGGGCGGAAAAGAATCCGAGGGACCCAATTTGACTGGCCGCCGCGACATCAGCCATGTGCATGCTCAAACATCAAACCGCGAACCACCAAGGGAGAAACAGAGACAGTGATAAGCATGGGCAGGGAGGGGAGTCCGTCCAGACCGATGATCGGTGCAGGAACTGAATACATCCGTGTCGTTGCGAGGCGCACGTCTGGTGTCGGCTTTTTGGGGGTCACTTTATATCTTGATAGACCGAAACTGGGCGCTCCGTGGAATACCGGGAGATCTCGGCCTGATCAGTGGATATAATATCTGGGTGGCAGGAACCAAGCATGTACCGACATGTCACATCTGTATCCCGGCCGCGATATTTGGAATGGGGTCATTCGAATATAATCTGCTGGTCGGGCGGATAGATCCGCACTCAAGGAATTATCCGCACCGGGGGAGGCGCTCAACTCAATGGCCAGACGCTAGCCATGAAAAAAAATGGGCGGGGCCCTCTGGACTGGCGGCATTGCATCAGCATTGGTATGGGGATGTGGGGTCAAGTCGAATCGGGCCTGACAGTCAAGACGCAGCTTCTGGATAGAGCTTGTTCCTCGCCACCGAGACCGTCCCCGGGGATGCTGCGGCTCTTCCTCGACGGATTACAGAGTATCCACCGTGCCCTCTGACGGCCTCTAACGCAGCGGCTCCAGGCCGATCACCAATGAAAGCCATTGATCTAATGGGCCAAGGGTGCAAAAGACGACGCCGCCAGCCGAGGCAGACTGGTCAGCACGACAGCGCGACACCATCGCATCGGCTGAAGGAGACTGAATCGATCCACCCGCGTCAGCCGCAACGAAGCTGAGAGGACGGATACGGACAGGCGCCAACCGCGGTCGAGGGCCGCGGGTCGAGGGCGGAACCAAGCACTGACCAGGTGTCAAGCGGGGTGCGGATTCGGATCCCCGGCTTATCATTCCCGGAGGGCTGGATTAGGCAGGAAGCGAAAAGGACGAGGGGAAAAATTCGACCAGTGGGGCGGGCCGATCTGTCAGCACCTGCCGCCGGCATGGCAGGAGGAAAAATTGAATCATGCCTCGTTGGAAGGGACTCCCCTCACCCCCCTGATCGGGAAAAAAAGGAAAAAAGAAAAAGGCAGCGGCATTCCCTCATTCGACCGAGCAGCAACAAGTCTCCGCCTCTTCCAGCTCGGGCCAGCCAGCCACCATACCAGCATTATACAATCATTACCCCTCCCCCCCACCCCCTTGCCCCCGCCGACCCTTCCTCCCTCTCCTGCCCTTCCAAGCCTCCCAAAAGCTCTCATCACACGTGCGCCACATCCCTGCCCGCACTTCAAAGCTCCCTCGTCGCTGCTGCTGCATTGCTGCCGCGCCACGGTCCTGCCTGTTCGGGACGGGCCGTCGTCCCAACCAGCCAAGCTCCCCCTCTTGTACAGTCCGAGAAAGGGAAAAAAAGTAAGAGGGGGAAGGACGAGAGAGAAAAAGAGAGAGAGAGAGAAAGAGAGAGAGAGAGAGAGGGAGAGAGGGAGGGGGCGAGAAAAGAGAGAGAGAGGGCACTCAAGAACAGTGGCGCATGCCTCCAGCCTCTAACACGGCAGAGCGACAGGCCGCCAGCACTCGCCATTCTTCAGACAGAAATGGCTCTGTAGGCGCGAAACTGGACAAGACACCCAAGAAGAAGAAAAAGAAGAAGAAGAACCAGAGCCACGATCAGCGGTCGCTGACAGATGGCGCCGATGGTGCAGGCAGGCGTCCCGTCCCTGCAGCATCTTCCTCGACAGCGCTGTCGTCGCCCCGCTCCTCGGCCGCGTGGGCGCCCGGATCCGCGTCCGCGTCCGCGTCGGCCGCGACTATGCCCGCTGCTGCCGCTGCCGCCGCCTCGTCTTTCCACCCGCGTACCACCACCGCCGCCTCCTCATTCGTCGCTGCGACCGCTGCAGCGCCGCTGACTACCGCCGCCACCGCCGCCGCCATGCCGCCCTCGAACTGCGCCATCCCCGACACCCCGCCCCCGTCACCCACCGTCGCCCCCCGCGACCTCCTCGGGGCGGGATCGGGCCGGGAAAGGGACGAGGACGAGGATGATTATCGGGAGGAGGGTGAAGAGGACGACGGCGACGATGATGATGATGAGGAGGAGGAGCTGAGAGTTGGCAGCGGGCGCCGCAGGGAGTCGGTGGGATCATTATCGTCTGCATCTTCGTCGTCGTCGTCGTCCACCTCCTGCTCAGTCGGCTCGTACTCCGATTCATACGGCTCGCATGGCAGAAGCGGCAACGACGGCAGGAGCAGACGCACCAGCGTCGGCGTGGCCAAGAATGCCGACGTGCACCGCGACTCGGGCTCGGTCGAGATTACGAGCGCGATCCTGAGGTCGATGCCTGAGTACGACACACTGGCGATCCTCATATGCCTGATGCGGCTGCCGCCTTTCGCGCTGCTGTGTTTCTACATGATATTTACGGCCCTCGCCTTTGTGCCACTACACATGGACGGCGCCTCCCGCCCCCCCGTACCTCCCGGCGCCCCCCTCGCTCCCGGCGCCCCCCTCGCTCCCGGTGCCCCCCGCGCTCCAGGCGCCCCCCTCGCTCCCGCCCGCCCCCTCGCTCCCGACGACCCCCCCGACGACGACCTCGAGGGCTGCCTGCCCCCCTCCCGAATCGCCGACATGTGGCGGTCGCAAGGTAGCGCGCCCACATTCGCAACGGTGCTGGTCCTTGACTTTGCCGCCGTGGTGGTGTGGGCGGTGGCGTGGACCCCTCTCCAGGCGGCGGTCGTTGATCTCGCAAAGCCCATCGTTGCGGCCTCGTTTGGCGGCGGGTCCGGCTCGCGGACGGAACCGGGTTCGGTGTCCCGCGCCGTCTCGACGTGTTTGCTCGTCGTGGTTGGGGGCCACGTGTACAAAAGCACAAGCCAGTTCTGGGCCGACGCGGTCCGCCACATCATACCGGCCTGGGACTGGCTATCGCTCCTGGCAAACCCGGACGACGCGGCGGCGGCGACAGCCGTGGAGCCACCGGGGTGCCACGACTGCAGCCTGCTGGGTCGGCTCAGGAGCGTCCTGGCGCTCCATATTGTGGTGCAGGCACTTATCGGATACTCTCGCGGAATCATTTCGCGCCATTCCAGCACCAACGATGGCGCCCACGCCAACCCCCGCCATCCGACTCTGCCGTCGGCTGAAACACGGGGGAAACAACATGGCTCGGCCGCGATCACGGCCCCCAGCAGCCGGCTGAGCTCTGGGACCATGTCGGCCAAGAGGAAGAGGAAGCAGAATGCGCTCGTCCGACTGAAACAGCCTCTCTGGGCCGCGCTAGCCAGTACCAAGATCGCCATGGTCAAGGATCTGGAGCTTGCCAGGCTGGCGATAGAATCGACCATCTTGGACCCTGGATCCTCGCCCGGCGGTGCCGATGGGTGCGGCGACGGCATTGGGGACGGGCCGGCTCCGTCATCCTCGCGCCCGGCCCGTGTCTGGATCTCGTCCATCGGCCACGACGAGGTAAGCTTCAGCACGAGCTACTTACCGGGTCCTGCCCACGGGCCGGTGGAGACGACGGCGCCTCCGCCTGCGCCACTGACGAGCAGCGAAGCCGAACAAGACGGCGCCCGCCCACCGGCCAGGCCTCCCGAAGTGGATGTAGCGAACCCGTTCCACGTCAGGATCGACCGCGCCTTCTGGCCGCTGACTCGGATCACCCCCGTAATGGAGGAGGGCGACGGCGACCAGGTCGGCCAGGACGGCCGGGCGGGGACCCGATGGACCGGCCGCATTTATGGCCTCAGTCCCTCGTCCACGTACCAGCTCGACTTTATTGATATCCAGACGGATGAAGTTGTCTTCACTGCCAGCATCCGGACCGCGGCTGAGCCCAGGCGGCGGGGCCCAAAGGTATCGGGAACGGCCGCCTCCACATCCGCCACCTCATGGACCGCCGCTGCTGCCGGACTCGTGCTTCTCCCTGGCGATAGCGACAACACCCCGGTTGACTGCGCCACCGCGGTGGCGACGCTACAGTCAACTATAGCCTGTAACGAGCTTGGCCTGAAGGAGGAGACGGATCGGCTTGCGGCGCAGCGGCAGCACTGGAAGAGCACACTCGTTGTCCTCAGGCAGGATAATGAGAGCCTCAGCTCCCAGATCAACTCGGCCGGAGACCAGGATGACAAGCTGGCCAAAAAGGCGGAACATAACGAGCGCCAGTGCAAGACAGCCGAGGACGAAGCATCCGATATCGAGACCCGCGCACAGGCGGCCGAGCGGGCAGTCGGGGCCATGGACTACGATAGGGCCGCAGCCGAGCGGGCGTGGCAGACCCAGAAGGCCGCACTTGATGCAGCCCAGAAGACCCACCGAGAAACCCGGGACTCGCTGGCGAAAGAAGGCCAGGCGAAGGAGGCGGAGCGACAGGGCCAGCATACGAAGCGGAACAAGGCGGCCGCTCGTATCGCCAAGGTGGATACCGAGATCGCCAACGCCACCGACGCCGCCAGACGCTGGGCCGGAGAGGCCAAGCGGCGCCAGAAAGTCCAGGCTGCCGCCTGGAAGGCCGAGAAAGCCAAGGAAGAGGCCGGCCTGCAGGCGCGCCTGGACGGGCTGCGGGCCGACAATGTCACTAAGGAGAAGGCGCTCCGGACGGCCGGGGAGGCGATCAAAGCCGGCCAGAAGAATAAGCTGGCCCACGGCAACGGCGCATCGTCGTCACCGTCGTCGCCGTCGTCGTCGGCACCCCCGTCCCCGTCCGCGTCGTCGCCCGCCTCCGGGCCGGGCCCTGAGCGGCGGGGCAACCGCCATACCTCCTCACACTCGTTCGGCGGCTCCTCTGGCTCGTCTTCGAGTCGAAACCGGTCGTCGCCGGCCTGGTCTGTGTCGGACACCGTCGCCACCCGACCGTCATCGGCGGTCCAGCAGCAGGTTGGAGCGGCAGCAGCGGGGGTTGGAAACAGGTCTAGGGGCCGGTCCTCCTCGCTGCTCAGCAACGAATGCGGGGTGGGGCAGCAGCAGCAGCAACCGGGTACGCCGGACGAAAAGATGGCGCCCTCTCCGGGCGTGGGCGGCAATCAGGCGTCTTTGCGCCTGTCATCGGCCGCGATCGCCAGAGGGCCGCCCCCGGGGTTCGTGCAGCAGACGGCCACCAGGACGTGGCCACACGGCGGTGGCGAGGGCAATGATTACCATTACCCTGGCGGCCGGGGCGGCGGGGGCGGGAGCGGGAGCGGGAGCAGCGCTCGGGATCCGAACAGTCCAGCGGCGTGATGGAGAGCTCCTTCTTCGATAGCTTCATAAGTGTATCGTTAGAGGAGATCATGCAGCCTGATCAGCGATCCGACCATAGTTTCCCCCGAATTACTGCCGTCAGGATCATGAAGCCGATTATCTTGCAAGGGTCGTGCGTTGCTGCCATCTCTGGTTATTGTGGATACCCGCTGCCAGTGATCCTTATCATCATGACTATCTCGCATAGGTCATATATCTCCACCGTAGCTGACCATGCTGTTCCTTCCTACTGCCGCACGCCATTCTCATCTCCTCCAGAAGTCCATCATCGGCAGACTTGTAATCCTACCACCGATCGCTCCGTTGCAATCTCATATCGATACTCGACGCCGCTTCAGACGGCCATGGCCATGCTCGCAACATCATACCCCACGCAGCTCCGCTGCAATCTCATCCCGACGCTCCAGCTCACACACCAATCGCTCGCTTTCGTTTCGTAAGCATCCTCGACGCCGACCCCGCACACCATGTCCGCCCCGTCGTCGCCATGGTCAATCGACCCCGCCGCGCTGTGTCTCGGCCGCACTCCACACACAATAGCCACACCCGTGGCCAACAGGGTATATCCATCACACGCCCCATCCACTGCATCGCGCACGAGCGCTCTCGGCTACCACGCTGCGCACGAGGCTCTTGCCCACTGCACGCCCGCCGACTCCCCGTATCCACTGGCCCCGCGAGCGCCGCCCCCCCGACCGAGCTCATCGGAAATGCCCTCCTCATCTGCCGGCTCCTGACCCCGACCGATCCACAATGAAACCGAGTTCATCGGAACGGCCACCCATCATCAGGTTGTCCTCCCGAGCTCACCTGAGACTACCACCAAGATCATCCTCCCGAGCTCATCGGAAATGGCCTCGTCCGCCGACTACCCACCCACCAGTCCCGCGGATACTGCATCCCCCACCGGGCCATCAGCTTCTTCAGCTCATCCTCCTTCGCCGGCACCACGTTTACGAACACGCGGTCCTCGTTCATCCGCGGCTCCGAGTGCACGGCCCCGCACTGCTCGCCGATCCGGAAGAAGGCGCACTCGGCGACGTCGGAGCCTCCGCCGTCGCCGAGCCGGCTGAGCGCGCTGGCCATGCTCGTGGCGTCGCTCACGAAGCTGAGGCGGCTATGCCTGCGACTCAGGGGGCGGCTGTAGCTGCCGCTGGTGTTATTGCGCTGGTGGTGCGGGTGGTGGTGCGGGTGGGCGGGCGGGCGCGACACGGCGGGCGGGCGATGGTGGGCGATGCCCATCCACTCCGTGTCGGCGTTCATGGCGTCGCGTACTGCCTCGGCCGCGGTGGTGCACCCGACACAGCGCACCGAGGTGCAGACGTGCTGGGTGGCGCAGGCAGCGCGGGCCCGCCGCTGCAGTGACCGGGCCGCCGGCTGGTATTGCAGCGGGATGAAGAGCGTGGGCGGGCCGGCGAGGGCGGTGCAGAGCTTCCAGTCGGTCTGGAGGTCGCGGTGCGGGCCGGCGCCGCCCTGGTGGGTGTGGGCGCGGCCGCGCGAGTGCGAGTGCAGGTCGCACGGGGTGGGCCGGCGGAGGTTTTTGAACGTGTCCCAGAAGAAATCGTCCGTGTGCCAGCGTGGCAGGTCGAACTCGTGGGTAGGCCGGGTGGTCCGCACCGTGATCCAGTAGTGGGCCACGCCGTTGGCGGCCAGGAACGCGTTGACAAAGAGCAGGAACGGGATCAGGGACGACGAGAGGATCTCGCCGGCCGAGTGGGGCGGGGGCCGCAGCAGCAGCACGTGCGGCTCCGCCGCCGCCGCCGCCGTCGCCAAGGAGGGGCCGCGGGCGTTGCCGCCATCAGAGTCGGAGGACGAGTAGTAGCCCCTGGCGGGACCGGGGCCGGGATCGGAGCCGGGCGCGGCCGCGGCCGGCGCCGGAGCCTGAGCCTGCTGCTGCTGCTGGGCTGGCAGGGAAGAAAAGGCCGAGTCGGCAAACTCGTAAAAGGACTCGGGCAGGAGTCGGGGCAGCTCGTCCTCGACCTGCTCTGGGGACGGGACGAGGTCGAGCAGCGGGCCCGAGTAGCTCCACGACGCCTCGTCCAGCACGGCGAGCGGCTCGGGCCGCGGCGGCAGGGTCGGGTAGGCGAAAAAGGCAAAGTCGGGGAGGCGGGACGCATCGGCCGTGGCGGCCGCCGGGCCCGGGCCGGAAGGGCCTGCCCGATGGGGGCCCTCCCGGAGCCCGGGAGGGCTCCCAGGCGATTGGCGCCCGCGCCTCCACCTTTTTCCGATCCGGCGAAGCGCCTCTCGCTCTGGATTGTTCGGCGGTCCGACCCTAACATCCGGGCGATCGATGAGGCCGGCCGACCCTTCCGGGCGGCGGCCGGCCGAGGATGCAACGCCGAGACGAGGGAAGCATGGCCCGTAAGCCGAACTATGAT
>JAOYNC020138914.1:0-21545 GCA_025802115.2 Bertia moriformis
AACCTGGTGGAGTATCGGTTTGGCAGCTACCGCTGCCAGGCCGAGTCGGCTCGGATGGCCCTCTCCCGCGAGCACCCTGCGGAGGTCAGCAATGTGGAGTGGGGTGAGGACCCCTGCGCGTGTCAGCCAGAGACGGGCGCTCCGGGAGCCGCCTCCCTCTAGGTCGACGGCTGGGGGGACGGGGGTCGGGGGTGGCTGCCTGGCGGGAGGGCACTGGGTGAGGGGTCACGTGTGACGGCCTGAGTAACCAGGAACATCCATCTGGCAGCATATCATTTGGTGGGCTTGAATGAAGGTCTCTGGGGAACAAGATCGACTTGTTGACTGCATCCTGGACGTTCATCAATTCTCGCCACCCCGCTCAAGTATGAGTATATGGACTCCTATATGGACTCTTGGGGTTGTGGAATGGGTGAGATGTACAGATATTTGAACATCGTCCAAGTGAACCGGGCCAAAAGGAGATCTCTCCGCAGCACGCCCACAGGGGATTAAGTGCAGCCAATGACCCTTCATGCCGAGCGAGCAGCCAGCCCGGCCCATCACACCCTCTCGCTCACCCAGATGGCACCCCGGCACCCCGCCTGGATGACGCCGGGGGCCACGGTTTCGCCATCTTGGCCGAGTCTCTGCACGTGTTGTAGTCTTCTTTCCAGAGCAGGAGCCGGGCCATCCTCGCAAAGACGACCTCATGTCTCCATTTCGGCGGTCGGCAGGCATATGGCCGACAGTCGGTCTGCCGGCTGGACTCAGCTGGCAGGCCCCGACACGTCGAGGGCGCTCCCCACACCCGATAGTATTTTATTTTCCCTTTCCTCCCTCCTTAATATATCCAGATCCCGAATAGGCTTAAAGCTGCCTCCTATTGAGGCAGCTGAACTGTGACACGCCTGGCAGGTGCGACGCGCCCTACAGGGGTCTGGGCCCGCTCCGGGCCCAGACCGAGGACTATTCCGTTGCTCCATGGGCAGAAGCAAGGAAAACATGCTGATCGCAGGATCAGTGGTCTGATCGGTCGCCTGACCAGCTCAATGGGGAGCGAGATGGGCAATCGTGCTGTCATCACAGAAGCAGATCAGGGTTTCCCGCGTCAATGAGGCCATCAACGCGGGCTCAGCACATGACGTATCAGAAGCTCCCATCGAGCATAAATGGGATATGATCTCTTCCAGGGAGCAGATCAATACAAGATACAATCTCATGCCGATAAAGGCGCTCTGGGCGCCATATGTTTACTGTGTCCATGAGGCCCATGAGAGGGAAAGACGGCTAACGCCACGCACTGCAGCGGCGCCTGCACCACCACTGCCCCGCCAACTCGGGCTGGGTGGTGAATGCAGCGACCATGGCAGACAGCAGGACGGCCGAGTGGTGGAGGCAGGCTAGGGCTAACAGAGAGTGCGGGAATCCCCGTGGAGGACTAGGAGGCTGCCATCACGAGGGCCACGGCTGAGGCCAGGAACGGGAATCCATTTCTTGCTTATCTCGAATCATCATCTCTGCTAGACTCGGCCCAAGCAGTCCATGCCACCCTCCTCCGACTGGTCTACCACTTCTCCTGCGAGAGAGGGCAGGGTCCGAGCATGATTGATCGGGCCGCCCATCAGTCGACTTGTCTCTGCTGGTCTCCTCGTCATCGGCAAACAAATGCATGGCCCTCGTGTCCCTCGCCCCCTCACTTTGCCCGCCGTGTCCTTGGCCGTTGCCTCTGCTCTGTATCCCGCTGCACTAGGCTGAACTCCCGCCCTGCTGCATCCTCCAAAGCCGGCCATTGTTCTCTGCTTCGTTCCACTACTCAAAGAACGGGCTGGTGAGGCGCACGGAGCTCGTGTCCGCATGCTGGTGGACCGAGCTGATCTCAGCCGGGCCGGGAATGTACCACGGGTTATGCCCCTTGCACCCATAAAAGTTGATCCCACAGTTGACATCAGCGACCGCGTACTTGATCTTCATCGCCGGGACACCCGTGCGATAGCCCATGTTTTCTGTGGCGGCCCGGGGGTCCTTCATGAGTCGGGAATCGTTACTTCGGGCGTGGAATCGCAACGTCTGGATCCACTATCACCCCCACGCCACACTGGTTAGTTCTGGCCCCATCCAAAACCAGTGCCGCTGGCTGGCATTTCCCTGTGCACTCACCGGGCCTGTCAGGGTGGGCTGGCGCCAGTTGACTTCAATAGTCTGCAGGTTGAACATCTGACTCGAGATATGGTCCAAAATGCAGGCTTCCGGCTTCATGGGGCGCGTAAAGACTCGGCCCTTGTAGTTCTCATGGACACGGTCGGGCGAGGGACCAAGCACCAGCCCGACCCTGTCGAGATACTTAGCATGGGCCAGGACATACTTTGAGCGCCAAAACGGTGGCAGTATCCACAGGCCGACCGTCATGTCCAGTTCCACGAGGTAGCCCTTGTCTGCCACCTTTAGCAGCTCGTGCAGCAAGGGGTCGACCTCGTCCTCATCATCCGTCTTTGGCATGTAGGCCAACTTGTGGATCGGGAGAGAAGACCAGCCCTGACAGATCTCGCTGTCCGGGTGGGAGGTGGTTAGCTTCCCCGCCAACCTCCAGATATATTTGATGGGCAGCTGGCGCAGGTCTAGCCAAACCTCCGTGTCGAGCTCGGAGAATGGCAGCTGGTGGCCGTCGATCGTGAGCTGATCCGACTGGTCATAGACTTCTGTCAGGTGGCGCTTGCGAATGTTGGTGATACGGAACAAGGTTTTCGCAATCGCACGTGGAAGACTCCGGAGGGGGCCGTTCTTCGGATAGTGTGGGTCGATAGACTCGGTGATCTTGATGGAGATTTTGCTATCAAGAGGAGAGGGGGGCATGTCAGCCTTGAGTTTGTACGTGCCGGGGGGGGGTCTGGTTGGGGAGCATACCGAATGTACTTGAAGTCAAGGTCATCTCGTGCATTCAGCCTATGCAGCGCGTCCAGGACGTAGTCGGGACTTCCCCAGAAGGTGAAGCTCTCTAGCAGCAGGCGGATGACTTTTGTCGTCATGATCCGGCATATGACCAGGGTTTTACAAGTCATCGACAAGTTGAGGATGGCCGACCTCATGCGATCTGCTGCCAGTAACGTGACGATCTGGGTCAGCAGCTCGATGGGCAGTATCGTGATGCTGGCCCGCTGGCTGTTTGGCCGGGGGGGCGCCGTCCTCTGGATGTCATATTTCCCCCTGGTTTCGGGGGCTGACGTGGCCGGACCAGAATCGGCGGCGGTGGTAGCGGGAGTGACCGGATTGATCATGGTGGTGGGGGGAGCAGTCACGGTGGTAGGAGCGGCTGGTCCGGCCTCAGCGGCGGTCGGGGCGGCCTCAGCAGCGTCCATGTCCAGTAGTAGGGCCCCTGCACCAGAAGGACAACGAGACTGCCGAAATTGAAACCAAATACAACAAGGTTTGTCGATGCAGAAATCCGATGTGGGTGAGAAACGCGATGGGGGAGGTGATGGAGTCGTTTATGGTGGAGAGAGCATGGCAGGTCAAGTTTGACATGGGGGCATCCACCAAGGTGGCAGACAGGTCTGGGTTAGCAGGCTCCTCTGCCGGCCCGTCAGCCGAGTCGCTCGGCCAGGTCAGAGCCGAGCACGTGAATGGGCCCACTTAAAGTAAGCCCTGCAGGGCGGGCTATTTCCGACAAGGGAAATTGATCGACATGATCGACACGATCGACATAGCTCGGATCTTTGCGTCAACTTGCGTCGTACGACATGACACGTGAAGGACTGGCAGGGAGGAGGGCGGGGAGTAGGGCATGGAGGAAGGCCATGGCGGAGAATATATGACATGACAATCAGCCCGATGGCTGGAGGAGCTGGCCGAGGTCGAGGTGCCGGCCACTCTTGCCTATCATTCTCAGGATCGAGAATTACAGTGGTGATCGAGCAGTCGAAAGGCGCGCAGCCGACCAGCTGCTGCTGCTGCCGCCGCCGTCTTGCAAGGTGGCTCGCTTGTGCATGACGGGGTGATTCACCATTGTCATGGTGGGCTGATAATGGCCGATCCATCGTCATGGTGGGCTGGTCATGGCCAATGCGCAATGTGAGGCTGTCGTTGTGGATCAGAGCCAAAGCCGGAGCCCTGACAGGGAGGCTGTCGTTGTGAATCAGAGAGCCAAAGCCGGAGGCCTCAAGAGGACACTGCCCTTGACTGATCAATCCCTGGGGCTGGGAGGGTGGCGGGGGGAGGCGACAGGGCCGGAGCCAAGGGTCGGAGCATCGGGGAGTGGGTGGGACAGGACAGGCAAGCAGGCAGCGTTCTGGGCCGGTTGTCACCAGCAATGACTGGCCAGCCGCCCCCCGCCCGGCGCGGGAGATGCTTCTCTTCTACAGCTGCTCGGCATTCTGGGCCGGTTGTCACCAGGAATGACTGCCCAGCCGCCCCCTGCCCGGCGCGGGAGATGCTTCTCTTCAACAGCTGCTCGGCTCAGGCATTTGTTGGCCAGGTCTGGGACTGGCCTCACCCAGTTTCTTCATTTCCCGTTTCTTCATTTCTCAACATCTGGCCCAAGGGGGTGCTGCACTGCTACCCACAGACCTCCCGCCACGGACTGCACTGCTACACACAGACCTCCCGCCACGGACTGCACTGCCCGCACACACAGAGCTTACTACACAGACCTCCCATCACAACGCCACCGCCACCCTGCCACCACACATGGCGATGCTCGACGGTACTATTGGTCGGACTTGAGTGCAGGCCGAATGGTAGGGCTATCAAGGTCATCGTATGATGGCCATCGGATGAGAGAGGCAAGGGGGCGACCGGCGCCGGATCGGAGCAGTACGGCTGGTTAGGTACCGACTGGCTGCGAGGTGGCCTTGAATCTAATTGGCAGTACCTGCACGTATCAAAGAACTGCAGCCTGGCACTTGGCTTGCCCTCTCTGCTATCATTATCGGGCCGCTCTGTCATCGCTATCGGGCCACAACGCCCACTGCCGATATATTGTCCTCTCCCCTGCCTTCCCAAACTTTCTTTCTCCTTCACATTCCTTTCTCCTTCCCAACCTGCAAACAAAAAACTCCAAGCCCACACCACACTCGGACACCACAATCGGTGACCACAATCGGCGACCACACTCGAAACCACACTCGGACACCACTCGGATACCACACTCGGACACCGCCCTCAGAGACGCGCCAGCAGCCGTGACAAACCTGACCATCCCATCCAGCGGTGCGTTCTCTGCAATTTGCACTGACAGCAATCTAGGCTGGCAGCAGTCAGGACTGACATGCGCTTCCAGATCAGCAGATATCCCAAGTAACCATGGGCAACCAGATGAGTCTCGAAGATGGCACCGCGGCAGCCCGCAACTGCAAGACGCTCGCGGCCCTTGCCAACGACTGTGAGGACCGAATCGATAACTTCATTGCGACCGTACGGGCCCGGCCCAACAACCAGGGCCCTCCTACTCCGGCTGAGCTCGCCGCGTCCATCCAGCCGGACGAGGACCGCATGGTGAACATGGCCATGCTTGCAGCCAGCTTCCGCCATTTGATCGCGACTGCGATGGGCATACCACCAGGGACATTTGTGCGGTCTGTCAGGAAGACCCGCACTGCTCCTTTGAGGCCGTCGCACACAAGATGATGGCCGCCGTGCGAAACGAGGTGATCACGGTCCTGCCCCGCCCGCTCTCGGACGCGCAGCTCCGCGCCGAGGTGACGAGCCGGGTCGCCAACATGGTGGCCCTCGCCTGGTTCCACGAGCGCGGCCGGTGCGGCGAATTAGGCCACATCGCAGAGTTCTGCACAGGTTTTCAGTGGAACTTGTTTATTGGCGGCTATTGCCAGGAGGACCACCGCGAGGACAGGCAGAGCGCGGACTGCGCCATTGAGAAGTATTTGCAGGCCTACCTCGGGAAGCAAATGAGGGCGGAGCAGCTGGCGGGGATGCTGGAGCTCTGCGTCGACAAGGTGTGCACCACCTGCAAGCAGCGGGGCCACGTGGCGCTGGTGTGCCCGACCGGCGTCCGGTCCTTCCTGCCGGAGTTGTACCCGACCAAGTTCCTGATCCGTGACCCGTTCCATGTGCTGGGGGGGTGGCCGCTCGGGTGCGACGGCCCGGGCAAGCTGCAGGCGCTGATCGTGCGGCTCGAGAGAGAAGAGGAAGAGACCGACTCGGCCGTGGTGGGCGCGTTCTACCTGTCGCTGCTGTCGGCGCGGCAGGACATTGTCTGCACCATCTGCGATGGCGCACACCCAGCCGAGGCGCACCGGCCGATGGAGTTGGGTTCTGGCTCGGATGGACCGGACGTGGGCGAGGACTCGAGCGGAGAGGAGGCGGCCGGCGAGGCCGAGGCAGCTAAGACCGACGCGGCCGAGACCGACGCGGCCAGCAAGGGCCAAGCGGCCGAGGGCGGAGAAGGAGCGGGCGAGGGCGAGGCCAACAAGACCGAAGCGACCGACAAGACCGAAGCCGACAAACCCCGACCGGGTCTGCTCAAGTAAAAGAAGCATGGCAAGAAGGCGGTGAAGGATGACGACGTGCGCTGGAAGTTCTGCCTGGCCTGCGGCACCGTCGACCACAGCTGGGACCAATGCGACATGGGTGGCCAGGTCGGCGCCTGGGTGCGCACCCTTCCCAACTTTGCGCCCGCCGTGATTGACAGCCTGATCGGGGACACGAAGAAGAAGTGCGGGTGGTGCAAGCGCACCGGCAACGGCAGCCCGCTGTTCTGCGGCGGGTTCACCATGCCGGTGCTCAAGGCCGTGTGCACTGTCGACGGGTCCGAGGACCACGGCGGCCAGCTCTCAAGCCAGGTCTCGGACGCGAGACTGGAGCTGCTGCAGAGCCAGGCCGAGGCGCGGGGCCTGCATGGTGCGCCTGACCGCCAAACACATGGCCAAACACACCCAGTACCGCCGGGATCTGACGGATGCGAACCGTGCGCTGGGGCTTGCCGAGGACGAGCACCGCATCGCGAGCGACACACAGGACTTGGAGGCGGGCCGGGTGCGCCAGCTGCGACGGCGACTGAATGCGCAGCCCGGCTTCCTGGAAGACGAGCCATCGCCGCTGGTGGCCTCGCTGCGGACGGCCGCGGCCGTGGAACACCGCATTCTGCTCACGGCCCAGGACATGACCAAGGACGAGCTGATGGACGAGCTGGTCGCGCTCAAGGCCCTGGTCAGCGTGGCGAGGGAGCTTGTGTCGACAAACGCGATGGCTGCGCAGCTGATGTGATGGCAGGCTGGCTGACAGCCAATAGTTGGGGGGAGACAAGAGGCCGACGGCATGGGGAGACAAGAGGCTGACGGCAGAGTGCACGATACAAGGATGGACTGGTCAGCGGTGTTCTCGGTGGTGGCCCAATGGCAAGCTAGCAACCAACCGATCAATCAATAAATCACTCTTGCAGTCAATCAAGAAAACATTCCGTAAATCAATGTACCATCAGCCATCAACCAATCCATCAACCAGTCCATCACTCAAGGTGCGGTCCAGGGGACTTGACGCGTTGCGAAGTGAGCCTGCAGGGTCCTCAGCCTCAGTGTGGCTGGCCTCTGGAGATGTCGCTGCAACCAGCTGGCCACAGCTGAGCGAACCAACTGGCGACAGGTGCCACAAGTCAGTAAGTGGAGGCGCACCTGAAACATGTCATGCAAAAAAAACCAACACCCCGCAAAAAAAGAGGGCCTTCCGGGCAGAGCAGACACTGGTCGAAGCGAGCCGATGCTGGAATGACCAAGGCGTGCCATGTGGAGTGCCATGCGGCATGGTGCATCATTTGCGTGCTGGGGCCGCGGGGGAAGAGGCATGTCCAGAGCCAGAGGCCAGAGGCGCCGCCCCCCGGCCATCCGCCATCAAGTAATGGATTCATTGATCGATTACTTGATGGCTGACCGACCCCTCAAAGGGGGCTCGCCGTCCCCAGACTCGGACTCGGTCATGCGCCCCTGGTGGGCCACCCCCGAGTCCTCCCTCGGCGCAAGGATCAAGATGGAATAGCGCGGAGCCCCGAGCAGGGAATACCCTTGCAGCCGGCCCGCCTCGTGGCCAGCCGCAGTGTCCCGGCCCACTCCCACCCACTCCTATACCACCTGACCTCCTCTCGTCGCCAGGGTACTGGTTTGGACACACCGCTCAGTCTCCTCTCTTTCCTCTTCTTTGCCAGCTTCTCCCAGTCTCTATACATTCCATCTGGCACCTTATGGTCCCGCCCAGCAGGCAAGAACTCCCACCCGATCCAGTCCTGCCACATCCTCATCCAGCCCCATCCCCATCCAGCGGCGTCGAGTGAGCCCCGTGAGTGCCTATGCCAACCCTTGCGTGGCAGCTCTCTCTGACAAGGTTGCGGTCAAGGCCGAGACAGACGACGAACAATCCACCACCCCCACTGCCCCCCGTCGAGGACGAAAGAGAGTCGAGGACGAAACAAGGACCCGTACACAATGTGCGACGGATACATCATCTGGTTTGCCGACTGCAGACACTTCGATATAGATGGTGTCGAGTGGGTCAGCTGCGGCCGCGGAGACGACTGCGTTATCAGACGCGCCAAGACGGCGCGGTCCGATTACGTGGTCAAAGTAAGCCCGTCTGTCTGCGTCCATCACGTGTGAGTCCCCAGTCGGGCCTGTCCGGCTGCCGGTCCCCCTCTGCCTCGGCTGCCCGCCTCACCGACTGACCGCCGATCCTACCGCTGCAGATATCCACCCCGCATCTGACAACGTGCGCGCGGGCCCTTGGCTCGGCCCGGCCCCATCACTATCTTTATGCTTGGGGGGGGCTGACCACGAGGATCCCCGTCGCGGCGGCCGCCCCGTGGCCATGGGCCTTGCCTGGATGAACCTTGCGCCGCGCCGGCCGATCTCGCACCCAGGCTCAGAGAGACAAGTTGGCTGGACGGGAATTGGGGAAATCGAACATGGATAAAGAGAGGGAGGCACAGTCCGATCGCGCCGGCTCCCGGGTCCACTGCTTTGTTGGCGGCCAGTTGTGCCCCGACCTTGTGGCTGCCGGCTTTGGCGCTAGCCATCGGCTCCCCAGCTGTTCTGCAGTCAATTGCAGTCAATCAATCAGACAGCCCCAGCAAACCAGAGATACGGGAGAGGCGGGAGCCTCGGACGGGCCGGAAGAGTCGGCCGGCAGATCCGAGACCCTGCAGAACCTGCACAATCGGGAGAGCCGGCAGATCCCGGGCAAGGCCCTTGGAACTGGCCGGACCGGTAGAATGTGGCCGATTTGCAGACCCTATGTAGATGCCGGACCAGCGATGCGGCCAGTGGGTGCCCGGTCATTGATAGGTCCGCCCCTGGAGACCTCGGCCACTCTCGAGTACCCTGACCATTCTAGTTTGTCAGGGCCACCCGTATACCCGACAGCCAGCGCGGCCGCTCACCCGCTCGGCAGTCTGGCAGTCCACCAGCCTCCAGCCCGGCGGGCCGGCCGTCCAGGAGCCCAGCAGACTGGCATGGGAGCCGCGCGTCCAGCCGCGTCATTGCCGTTGCCCAGGTCGCGGCCTTTGGTCCAGCAGTCAATCTGGCCCGTGCAGCCATGGCGACGGCCCACCCGAGCGCGCGACCGAGCCTTGGCCCTCTGGGCGCTGACCAGTCACCCCATTATCCTTGAGGTTTGCTTCGTCCCCTCCCGAGCCATGCCCTCCGCTGTCGGACCAGCTCCTCCCGAGCTGTCCCCTGCTTGCCAAATCATTTCTTCCTTCAACATCCCCTGCAGTCGTCTCTTTTTGAATCACCCATCTCGGGCCTTGTCCTCCTGGACCACTCCTCAAACCCCGGCCCCGGTCCCGGTTTTCGAGTCGCACGTCCCAGCCAAGCGCAAGGGCAGGTCGACTCCGCCCCCTTTGGCGACGACGCCAAAGACAGGCCGAGAGCAGACTCTCTAGTCCAAGACCCCGGGTAGGCGGTCGAGCTGGTCGAATGGCGTCCAGACAAGTCACTCGGCCAGCCCAGCGCTGCCGCCACTTCGCCACGTGACCTTGCCCTTGCTCAGCCTGATGGCCAAGACCTGTCAGCCTCGCCCCGCCGACCAATCAGATCGGATTCCACCATCTTGGTGTGGGCAGTCCGCTGACCAATCAGATCGGCTTTCTCCATTTTTCCTTGGCCACGTCGGCCGCGCGGAAGCTCTGCTCCGGCCCCCTGGCCTAGCGACCCTGAAGACCGGGCCAGAAGTGTGCGGCGACCAGAGCGCAAATGTCCACCGTTGGTTTCCCTACTCGTCATTCCCCGCCTCGCGTTACCCAGGCCGCCGCCCAAGCCCACATTGCCATGCCAAGCTAATACTGCAGAGAAGTACCCCCTTTTCTAGGGGAAACAGCAAGGACCACAGATCCACCCCTCTGGCAATGATGATGATGGATCATCATCATTGCAGGCCGGCCGGCCCTGTGGTGGCCTCGATACCGACAAGCAGGCGATACGGCCCATGATCGGGCCGCTTGCCCGGTTTGCCATGGGCCTATTCGGGCCGCGCAGCCCCTCTATGTGTACCCTCGCCATACCAACCCCATGATCGGGGTGCGGGAAAGCTATGCAGACATCAGGGCTGGCCTCTCCGCCCTTTGGCGATTGCCAGAGGCTGCCCATGTCTGCGGTGGGTGGGTGCGAGGCCATGCTGGCCCTCGGCCCGACTCGTCCGTGCCGGCCGGGTCTTGGCATCCGCTTGTTCTCTAGACACGTATATGTAGCTAACCAGCTGGCCAGCAGCGCCTTGTCCTCCTCCGGCAACGGCACCGGCCATGTAGTATCGAATACTTGGCTCGGCTCAGCTCGGGCCGGCTGTATGTCGTGGTAAACAACCATCCCTTGGTAAAAAATGAGCCGGTCCCCAGCGTGGCTGGATCTCCGGGTACAGCCATCTGCAGTCGGCCAGGCCAGTGGTGGTGGCGGCGGGGGTGCCAATCCCCTTGGACGGTCCTTGCTATGCAATTTCTCTTGTGCACCCTACTCGCCCCATCCAACCGGGCGCGCCGCTGCCATCTGATCGCGCATCGTCCACAAAGTACGTCAGATCGACAGCCGGCACCCCATTCCGACCGGGAACACGAAACTGCAGTAGACATGGCAAGGCTATGCTGGCCTTCGGCGTGGCTATTCCGGCTGTCTTTTCCCTGCCATGTGCGAACCGCCAGCAGCGACCAGACCTCTGGGTACGGCTGTGACTGGGCACACACCCATGCAATGCCCGATGCGAGGCTATGCGGGTGCTCGACCATTTCTGCCACAGGGCCGGTCATTGGTGACGTAAGACCCTACCGGCACCCCACCAGCCCCTCACTGTCTCCATTTTTTCCCAATGAGCCCTAGTCCATGATTGGCTTAAATCCCCCCACAAGGCCCACCGCACCTTTTGGGACCCAATCAAAATTGGGCGAGGTGCACGCGAAAAAAAAAAATTTGCTGCTCTGCTGCTGCCGGCAGGCACGACCAGCCTGCTACCCATGCACGGAGAAAAACAACACACCTAGCATGGAATGAAAAAGTGTTAATTCTGACTGGTATAAAGTGCCTGCATATCTTCTCCTCTCTGGTCACTGCCACCCGTTCGTCGCTCGAGGCGGACAGACATAGGACTCGAGACGGGAGACTCGAGTGGGCGGGAAGGCACGGCCGGAATGGGCCCCACTTCCCGAGTGGCGTGCAGGAAATTCGTAGCCCTAAGAAAATTCATTTTGGGACCCACTCTGCCCTCCCGGCACGCATCACCTGGCGCCAGCCCATTTTTTTTTACCCCGCACCCCTCCAATAAAACAATACCCTGCCCTTCCTTCCCTCTTTTTTTCTTCTTCTCTCTTCTTCTCTCCCCGTCGTCATTACCGAGAAGCAAAAAGCCTTCCAACCTGACACTCTGTGAGTTTTTTCTTCCGCAATCCCCTCCTCCGCCTTCCCTTCCTCCGCCATCTCTCTCTCCATGCGCCCGATCGCGCGACCGCTCTTTTGTTTCGCTCTGTTTTCTCTCTTTTCTCTCCGCTCGGCCAATCTTGCCGGCCACCCTGCCGCCCTCCACCCCTCTGGTCACTGACGGTCTTGTGCCTCCCCCCAGCAACCTTTTGCGCCACCGCAATCACCACCAGCCTTTCGCGCCAACTCAACCGACAAAGTCGACTTCAATCCACGTCGCCACAATGGGGTAAGTCGGAGCCGACCGGCCTCGGTTGAGGCCATGGTCTTGTCCCGCCGCGTCCTGGCCGATGCGCAACAATGACTGACAACCCCAACAGAAAGGACGCCAAGACCCACATCAACATCGTCGTCATTGTAAGCCTCTCCACCCTCCCCACTCGCAGCCGAGTAGCAGCACACTGACAGTCGCCGTAGGGGTTAGTAGTCATCGGCCGCATTTTTTTTGTTTTTTACGGCCACGCCATGCTGACACAGGTCCTCCAGACATGTCGACTCTGGCAAGTCGACCACGGTGAGTGGCCCTCTTGGTCCTTGCGCATTTTATGACTGCGCACGCAATCATCCAGACTGACCCGGTTTTGTTTCTCTCCCAGACCGGCCATCTGATCTACCAGTGCGGTGGTATCGACAAGCGTACCATTGAGAAGTTCGAGAAGGTTTGTCGTCCGGAACCGCAGCCAGTTGGGCAGATAGACACCCATGGTCTACCGGGCCCTGGTCGATCGGAATGGGTTCCCCCGTCTCCTGGTGCTGATGCCTGCTGCAGGAAGCCGCCGAACTCGGCAAGGGCTCCTTCAAGGTCAGTCATGTCCCCCCTCGGCAACCCTGCCCACTCCCGTGCTGACTTGATACCATAGTATGCCTGGGTGCTGGACAAGTTGAAGGCCGAGCGTGAGCGGGGCATCACCATCGACATTGCCCTCTGGAAGTTCGAGACCCCCAAGTACTACGTCACCGTGATTGGTAAGTAACCCGGACGCAGCCGATGGGACGGCGTGAGGTTGAGATTGAGTGCGAGCTGACATTTGCATGATGCAGACGCTCCGGGCCATCGCGACTTTATCAAGAACATGGTGAGAGCCTTGTCGACCTGCTTTTTTTTTCATTCTTCCTCTTCCTCTTCTCTCTTTTTTTCTTCTCTTCCCTGTTCCTCCTCCTCATCATCCTTGCCATCTTTTCCGGTTTCTTCTTCATCTTGCGCGCGTCGGCTGGCGAGTTGCAACATCACTGACTGGCCATCGTTTCTGCTTCATCTACAGATCACGGGCACTTCCCAGGCCGACTGCGCCATCCTGATCATTGCCGCTGGCACGGGCGAGTTCGAGGCTGGCATCTCCAAGGATGGCCAGACCCGTGAGCACGCTCTGCTCGCCTACACCCTTGGTGTCCGCCAGATGATCGTGGCGATCAACAAGATGGACACGACAAAGTGGTCCGAGGAGCGGTACCAGGAGATCATCAAGGAGACGTCGACCTTCCTCAAGAAGGTGAGTGGTGACTGTTGCTTGGCGTGTCCATGTCAGCGCGTCCACACCATGTAAAATGCAGCATGCTAACAGGCCCGTGTCTTTTTCCTTTTCCTCCCCAGGTCGGCTTCAACCCCAAGACGGTGCCGTTCGTGCCCATCTCGGGCTTCAACGGCGACAACATGCTGGAGGCTTCGAGCAACTGCCCGTGGTACAAGGGCTGGGCCAAAGAGACCAAGACTGCCTCGTACAACGGCAAGACTCTGCTCCAGGCCATCGACGCGATTGAGCCCCCGGTTCGTCCGACCGACAAGGCTCTCCGTCTCCCCCTGCAGGACGTGTACAAGATCGGAGGCATCGGCACAGTGCCGGTCGGCCGTATCGAGACGGGCATTCTCAAGCCCGGCATGATTGTCACGTTTGCCCCGGCCAACGTGACGACTGAAGTCAAGTCGGTCGAGATGCACCACGAGCAGCTGGCCGAGGGCCTGCCGGGTGACAACGTCGGGTTCAACATCAAGAACGTCTCGGTCAAGGAGATCCGCCGCGGCAATGTGGCGGGCGACTCCAAGAACGACCCGCCCCTCGGGGCCGAGAGCTTCACTGCCCAGGTCATTGTGCTGAACCACCCGGGCCAGATCGGGGCCGGATACGCGCCCGTGCTGGACTGCCACACCGCCCACATTGCCTGCAAGTTTGCCGAGCTCCTCGAGAAGATTGACCGCCGTACCGGCAAGTCGATTGAGGCGACGCCGAAGTTCGTCAAGTCTGGCGACTCGGCCATTGTCAAGATGGTTCCGTCCAAGCCGATGTGTGTCGAGGCTTTCACCGACTACCCGCCCCTGGGCCGGTTCGCGGTCCGCGACATGCGGCAGACCGTCGCGGTCGGCGTCATCAAGGCGGTCGAGAAGGCTGCGGCCGGTGCTGGCAAGGTATTTTATCTTCTCCCACTCCTCTTCTGCCTATAATGTGGCAGCTGCTGACGCGGCCACGCGCTCGTCTACAGGTCACCAAGTCGGCTACCAAGGCTGCCAAGAAGTAGACGCGCCTCTCTGTCTCTTGTCTCCCTGGCACCGGTGGGAACTTGAGATGGATCGGAGGGGTTTCCTTTGTCGTCGTGTGTGTGCGCACACCTCCGCCTAGAGATGGGGACATTTTCGCATGACACGGGGCCCCCACATCGGCTGGGGGCCGTTGGCGGGCCGGGGGATTGGTCCGCCAAGTAAGGACGGGAAGTGATTCGGGTCTCTGGGTCATGGCTTTTCCAGTTTGTGCTTCGGCACCGAAAATAGAGTCTCTGGGGTGCGCGAGTCGGCCGACTGGTTGCCTTGTAGTGTGTGACTGCTTTGTAGGGGCCGACGGCCGACTGCCTGGTCTGGTGCCGAAGATCAAAGAACCCCTGTCGAGGGGGAGAGAGATGTGGTCGTCGAGGGACGTGGTGGTACTTGTCTCGGCTCATTGTTGTCGCACCCTGCTGCCTGGCGATGGCATGGCCGGTTCTCTCGACCCTCCTCGGTCGCACCCCATTGAGAATCCTCTCTGCCCGGATGCGGCATGCCATCAGAGAAGCAATAAGCCTGCATATCGCCAAGAGCGACCGTCGAGCGCAAGATGGCAAAGGCGGGTCCTTGGACAAGATGGCCGTCTACCCCTGCCATCGCTGCCGTGACTGTCATGTACTGGCTCGAACCGTCTCGACTTGGGTGGATGGAGGGATCAGGGATATTGCCAACAAACTGGGTCATCATCTCCTTGCGAGGAAGCTAAACTTGACCCCCGGACGCCCGGCAATAAGCGCGTCAAAAGGGGGAAGGGTAGGTTTAGACTCGACAACTGATCGGGCGAGCAAGAAGCAGCGTAGCTGGCATTGACATGATCGACACGTCGGCCCATACTAGTAGCAGTGGAAGTGCAAGAAAAAGACGGATCAGGCTGCCAGACGGGCAGGCTCCTTGTCCCACCGAGGCAGAGTCCAATCCCGGATTCTTTGCTTCTGCGCTTGGTCGGACTGGCCCGCCCATGCACCTTCTCGCCTGCCCTCGTTCGCTTGCTCTTCCCCGACGCGACTGCCGCTCCAGGCCTGCCTCTGGTCGCGATGCCGCGGGAGGTAGCGGTCTCTAGGATATCGAAGAGAGAGGGAGGTTCAGTCGGGAAGAGGAAGAAGAAGAACAAGCAGAGATGGACAAGTTGGCCAATCGAGGCGACCATCGGAAGGAGACACATCGATCGTGGGTCTTGCTTCTTCTTGGCCGAGAGAAAGGGGGCGGTGGACGGAATGGGCAAGCGCGGGCTGACAGGCACGGCCACCCCTGGCCCAGCCAGCGTGAGGTCGGAGAGATGGGGGGTGGGAAGAGAGCGACCGTGGTCGGACGATGCAGTGTAACGTGGACGGGGGGGGCGTAAAAGGGGCCAAACGGGAGGAGAGCTGCGTGGTCTGTCTGGAACCAGTAGACCCAGCGCTGAAATGGGCCGACGAGCCCTAACAGCCGGGTCGACACGGCCGACCACCACATCAGCGCCGACTCATACGAAGCCGAATCGCACGCGACCAGGAACCGCACGCGACCGGGACCCAACACCGGCGTCATCAACGCGATGCCGAGGAGGCGACATGGGTCCGAGTAGCCGAGGGCCAGTTCCTACTGCGGCTGTGGCAGCAGACCATTGAGAGAGAGAGAGCGACCAGACTGCTCGCCAAGGCAGTATCTCCTCTCCTGCCCGGCCAGATCCGGCTCCATATCCCAGGGCCGGCCCCCCTCTGCTCCGCCCATGGCCGGGACCGCCCACACGTCCATGGCGTATCCCACCTTTAGCTCGACCTACTGCACCCTTGGTAATCCAGCTCAGTACGAGAGGAACCGCTGATTCAGATGATGGCAGTTCGACAGGGTAGTGCCGCGACGGTACCAGCTCTCTAGGGCGCCGGCCATGCTCGCGCAGCACAGCGCTTCGGGTTCTCGGCGTGGTACTTATCCAACTCGGCTCCTTCGGCCCGATGGCGGCCTGGCGCTAACCTCGCGATGCTAGCCGAGCTGGACTGGCCGTGGCCGCCACTGCTGAAGGCGAGCCGGGGAGTTTGAGCTCAATCTTCTACGGCTCAGTGGATAGCCATAGTTGAGAACAAGTCTAGAGAAGAGCCGGCCTCAGGGCGAGAGGAGCCATCATAGCTATCGAGGCGAACCAGAGGAATACCTTGCCCTCTCCTTTCCCGTCTCTCTCCCGGGCTTGACTCTCACCCTCCGGACTGACGTGTGTATGCGGCTCGCACGTCACGCCGGGGCGGACATGTAGTGTTTCCAGCCGAGGGGCGTAGCGGGGCCACCACAGCGCCCGGCGGGGGTCGGTCTGAGACAGACTCCAGCTTGCGCTGCGTGGACCTGGGAGTGCAACAGCGTCTGGTTGCCATCGCGCAGGCCCACCTCTTCTACCTCTTCTCGGTGTCTCTTTATGTTGTCTCTTTTCGGTGTCTCTTCTCGGTGTCTTTTCTCGTTGTCTGTACGAGTCGTTCGACTTTACTCATGAGCAAGCTGTCCCCCGAAGTAGGGCCCTCGGGCCTGCCTCGGACTGGGCTTTCAGCCCAGATCAGGGGCTCTGATCAGCACCTCAGGTAGGGTTCTCGGGAGAATACGTCCCTATACGACACTCTCTCCCGGTTGGCCTCGTGGCCCTCGCAGTCGGTCTGGGCTTCCAACTGCTCGACGATGACACTGGGCCTGATCGCAGCTTGCACACAGGGTTTGGGTGGCGAAGGAGATCAGGAC
Source organism: Bertia moriformis (assembly GCA_025802115.2). Classification (NCBI taxonomy): domain Eukaryota; kingdom Fungi; phylum Ascomycota; class Sordariomycetes; order Coronophorales; family Bertiaceae; genus Bertia; species Bertia moriformis. The sequence continues at coordinate 17,107 of JAOYNC020138914.1, forward strand.
ATGACTGTTACAAATGACGTGCGCGTGGTTTGATCGGGGGAAATCATGGAGACGACGACGGGTTTGGGCTTGCAGGATGGATACATATCTTGCGGTGGCTGGGGATTAGAGCGTTGAGGGCTTGCGGGATGGGTATGCACTGGGCGAGGGGTGGAGGATAGATACTCTTGGAAGACGAACATGCACCGAGGTGTGGGAAATGGAGAAGAGGGGGAGCTTGGAAGGTGGATATGCGGAAGATCGAGACGGACGAATCGGAGCTCCGAAAATGGTGACATGAACTGGAGCTTGTAGGACGGACAAGTTCTGAGGTGTGTGGCGACGGATACGTGCGTACCGGGGGGCGCGGCAGACGGACACGCCTTGGGGTGTGGCAGATAGATACGTACCGGGTGGCGCGGCAGACAGATACACACTGTGTGGCGCGGCAGACGGACATGAGCTGGCGGGATGCGAGATGGACCCAAATTGGATAGAGGCTGGAAGATGGATGTCCACGCGACGGGGCGTGGCAGATGGACACGTACCGGGGGGCGCGGCAGACGGACATACGACGGGGGGTGTGCTACATGGGCCCGAATTGGATGGAGACTGGAAGATAGATGGACACGCGGCGGGGTATGGGCATGCGGGGTGGACACGACTGGATGGAGACTCGGAGATTGCCGGACACGCGGCAGGGTGCGGAAATTAGAGACAGATTGAGGTGTCGCAGGCGGACACGGTCTGGCGGCATGTGAAATGGACAAACGGAATGCGCAAAAATTGACGGACACGCACCGGGTACGGAGGTTAGAGGCGAATTGGAGCTCATCGGGTGGATAGGGGCTGCGGTACGTGGCAGATGGACTCGGGCTGGGGCATGCAGGATGGACATGAAAGATCGATATGGACAGCGCGGAAGGGTAGGAAAGAAGGAGATGGGCTGGGGCATGCAAGGTGGACACGGGCTGGGGCATGCAATATGGACGTGGGCTGGAGTGCGGCAGATGGATGGACAACCTGGGGGGAGAGGGAGAGGGGGGTTTCTCCAGGCTCCAGGCCCGGCGGGACTGGAAGATGGAAAGGTCTTCCCAGATACTCAATGGCAGGCAAGCGGGCAGGCAGATGAGACCTGGGTGCCAGACGGCGGATACGAACAAGATACGACACTCGGCGCACCTCGCGAGATCGAGACCGACAGACTGACAGGCAGATAGACAGACGGACAGATAGGCAGACAGACACATAAAGAGACACAGACCGGGGCAGACGCGGAAGTAAGCAGGTCCGAGAAGGTAAAGAAATATATTGATCCCAGCTCGGACCCGGAGCTACAGTCCCGCCAGATGGGCCCCTCCCCGTCCGATAAATCCAGGCTACACACCGCAGCCTGGCTTCTCCTCCTCATGGTTGTCCCTCGACGTCGGCTCCCCGGCCCCGAGACCAATCCCAACCCCAACCCCAGTCTTCATCCGAATCCCGGCCATCTCTAGATATCGGGCGCTCTTCCTCGCTCGACACGCGGTTGGGCGATGATGGGTCCGGCGGCGGTGGTCGGATCCCTAGGGGCAGAGGAAGGGGTAGCGGCGTTTAGTTTTGGACTTGTACATGCGGCGGTATTTGCAGCAGTGGCAGACGCAACCGCAGTGGGTACAGTCGGAGAAGTCTTCGCAGCACGGGCAGCAGCAGTCGCAGACGCCGAGACGGTAGTAGAGGCGTGATTGGAAGAAACGGCGCAGGCCGGTGCGATAATACGACATGGTGGGATCGATATCCCAGGACGGGAGATGGCGAGGTGGGGCGGAGGTGGTGGTGGCAGTGGCCGGTTATGGTGGTCGGGGTGATTGATCCGATGGCGAGGAAGTTATGGCGAGGAGAGGAGGATGTCGAGGCGGCAGGGGGTAGCGGGCGCGGCGACGAGCAGGGGCGAATAAGCTGGTGATGAGGCGAGACTCGGCGAGACTGGACGAGATGGCGGTTTTCGAGTGCTGGATCAGGTCGAGCCGACGGGTGGATGGTGGATGGCTGGGAGGGGGGGGCAGACAGCGTCGGGCGGGGTAGACAGCGAAAAGAGGGGGGGTCCGCACGGACGCCGCACGGGCCGCGGAGGATCCGCGGCATGTGAACGGGGGCGACACTGAGCTGGAGCTGGAGGTGGGGGGTAGCTGCTGCTGCTGCTGCCGCCGCCGCCGCGTCTGCTACTGCCGTATCTGGTTGTAGTTGCCTCTGGCCGACGTCGGTCGAGGTCGGGATATGCCGCTCGACGTCAGCCACGTCGACGTCGCGTCGCCAACCAGTCTGGGATTGCATCGTGCATCGCTCTCTCTCGCGCGATCAGCGACTGCTGTGGCATGCCCCGCCGCCTGGCTCGATGCCGACTGCTGGCTACTGGCTCGATGCGGGCGCCGCAGTGATGTCGCATCTCTCGGCCTTGGCTGCTTGGTTTGACGTTGCGGCGGCGGTCGGGCGGGGATCATTTCTTCTGCTTGGCCTTCTTGCCCTTGACCTTGGTGGTACCCCGCAGCTTCTTCAGTCGGTTCTTCTTCTGCTTGCGCTGCTGTCGGCTTGGCCGCTCTCTCTTGGTGGCAGGGCCAGCGCGGACCAGGCGGTACTGCGGCTCAAGCTTCTTCATGTAGTCATAGATCAACCTGAAGCCCGCCGACTTGCCGCCATCGTACTGGGCCCGCATCCCGATGACGGAATGCTGTCTTTGCCGGCTTTGTACATCGCCGCCAGCTCGTCGCGCAGGTCCCCCCTGGAAATGCCGGGGGCGTTGGGGTGCAGAACGTCGACGACCATCTGCTTCCGAGGGAGCAGTGGGTAGGAGATGAATTTGCGGGTGCTGATCGGGACTTTGGCAATCTTGGCGGTTGTTACGGGGCGGATTTGGGAAGTGCCAGATGTTTGGGCTGTGGTCCCTGGACTCGGCCGGGGTCGGGTTCGACTGGGTAGCGATTGGGGATTGGGACTTGGTCGCTGGGGCCGGCCAGTCCAAGGTCGGCCGGGGTCGATTACCCCGGTTTACTCGCGGGTGGCAGGCTCGCATCAGTTGGCATTGGATGCGCGCGGCCGGCGCCATGGCGAGATGGGCGGCGGTTCGCTCCATGGGCCCACTCGGCAGTATACAATTGTTTCCGAGGGCCGAGGCCGGGTTTGGGGTCGAGGTCTCGTGTGGGATTCGACCGGTCAGTCGGGTTGGACTCGGATGGTCGAGTCCCTCTCTGGAGAGCACCCCCCCTCGTCGCCGGCTCCTTGTGCAGGACTTGGCCGCAGCCGGGACGTGTGGAGTCTACTGGTAGCACCATCACCACTGCACACCCATTACATCAAATCATGTCAAGCCCAGGGCCAGTTAAGGCCAGCCCCCTGGGTGGCCAACTGGAATGTGGATCGTAAATAGTATCGCAGTGATGCTTGAACGGGGAATACGAGGACAATAACGCTGGGCAGATGGACATGTCGTGCAGGTGATGGCACGTGCAGGTGATAGTTCGTGCAGGTGATGGCACGTGAAGTGATAGTTCGCGCACGTGATGGCTCGTGCACGTGATAGGTATTGCGTGTGACGGCACGTGCACGTGATAGTTAGTGCACGTGACGGCACGTGCCACAAGAACAGGGTGGTCCGAGCGCCAGGGATCGGCCTATAAATCGCCCGCCTCGCGGCCCTCATCTTTTTCACCAACACCAAGGAAACATCTCACGGCCGAGTCTACTCGGCCGTGGGAGGGGGTAGCGCCGCATGATCTGCTCTCCCGTGGGTGCTGCTGGGCCTATGCGTCTTCTTTGTGCATGGGGAGATGGGGGTCAGCGACAGACTCGTGGCGATTGAGGATGGCAGTCGCCCTGTAATGTACCGGCCGACAGCTCGGTGCAGTGAACTTTCTCTTTCTCTAGTGGGAAAGAAGAGGAGAAGCATCAGGGCACCGACGGACGGCGTTATATACGCGAACGTTGGCCGGCAAAGCTTCAGCTTGAACATTTGCGCCACGGTGTCAGAGGGGAATATAAGAAGTGGCCGGAGGAGGCCTTCATATAGTAGCAGCATTTGCATGATCAATTGTAATATAAGATACTGTAGTTAATTAGACGCAAGATTATAAGCCCTATAGACAAGGAATAGGTTGGGCCTTACTGGTAGCTACTGATGTAGACTATGTGCTACAGATCTAGACTCTATGTGCTACAGATATATAGACATTCTCGCGTCCCGAAATGTGGGCCAGGGCATCCCGGCCCCACCGGGATCAGCAGGATGCGGTCCCGTGCCGACTTGACATCACGGATGAGCAGGCGATTGCCATTTCGGCCCTACTCGGGACAATCCTTCAGGATGACGTCTGCAATGACGTTGGGCTCGCCACGAGCAGTGTATATAGGTTTGCATGATCAATTGTAATATAAGATACTGTAGTTAATTAGACGCAAGATTATAAGCCCTATAGACAAGGAATAGG
>JAOYNC020139018.1:0-20354 GCA_025802115.2 Bertia moriformis
CGGAGACTCCCGACTCTTCACCCCGCAGGGCTGGCGCCAGGATGACAACCATGACAACGAGACCAGGACATGCATACCACGCGAGCGACTCCCACATACCATCGCCCGTCTCTGTGTCGCGCGCCGCAAAGCAGCCCACCTCGCCCAAGCCTGAGCGCCGAGATGGGTTTGATCGACTCTCCAACAGCCCCTCGAAGGAGAAGGAGAATGAAGATCTTACCCTGGTGGTTCCCACCGCCTCCATCATCAGGCCGACCTCCCGGACGGCAGAGCCGGCGCCTCACCTACTCGGCCCACCTGTCTTCCTCGAGCCGCCGCCACTCGACCCCCAAGCCGCGGGGCGACAGCCGTCCCCTCCGGCACCGGAATCCCCCGAGCCTCTGGCCACCCAAGTGCCGGAAGATGATACGGACACGGAGACGATCCCCGAACCGGAAGCGCCCCGCACCCCAGCATCGGCAGAGACGCCTGCCGGCAGTCCCGGTGGGCTCCAGGTGTACGAGGATCCCGACGTGCGGGATCCTTCGCCGGCGCCGCCGCAGCCGGCTTCGAACGGGATCGCACTGGAGGACCGGCCCATCAATGGGGAAGCCGGGAAGCTGGGAAGACCGGGGCTGGAGAATGGCGGGATCAACGGCAGCAGCATCAATGGCGGCGTCGATGGCGGTGTAACCGGCATCATCAACGGCGGCGGCAGCCCGTCCCCAGACAAGCTGGCTCGGACCGACCGGTCAGTCCAGAACGGCCGCCTGCTAGACAGCGGGATCAAGCGAATCAAGGCCAGGACGCTCGACGCGCACGGTTTCCGGAAGCTACAATCGCTCCTCCGAGACGGCAGTGGCGTCAGCCCCAGGCCGGACGGCCTGGTGACGGATACCAAGTTCGACGCGCTGGTCACCGGCCTGTTCCAGTATCTGGAGGACCCGCTGTCCGACATCAGCCCGGCCAAGGGCCAGGACGTCAAGACGCAGGTGCTGGCTACGATCCGGCTGCTGCTGAGGCGAGACCGGGCCAGCTTCCAACCCCACATCGCGCGCGGGCTCGAGGCCGTGCTGGCGACTCGGAGCGCGTACGAGAACCGCGCCCACATGGTCAGCGGGCTTGAGGTGCTGGCCGACGACCTGGCCGCGATCGGCGACCCGTCCGAGATGGTGATGGCGGTCACGCGACGCCTGCGCGACTGCTCGGACGCGTCGACCGAGGGATGCCGATGCCTGGGGACCGGCATGATGATGCTCAGGGGGATTCTCGACCGCCGTGCAGGCTGTGCCGCGTTCAACCCGTCTGAGCAGGAGGTGGAGCGACTGACCGCGCTGGCGGGTCGGGGACTCGACTCGGCCGACTCGGGGGTGCGGATGAATGCGGTGCTGCTGTGCGTGGCGCTGCACGGCCGGATCGGAGATGGCCGGTTCTGGGCTGCGATGCGAGGGACCAAGGAGGATCCCAAGAACCTGATCACGTATTATATCGTGCGAAGGCAGCAGGAGAGGGCGGCCGCGGTTGTTGGCTGATTGGCACTTTTCATAGGCGGTAAGGGGTCGGTCGGGCAAGGGCACGGGGTGGGTGGCGGTGATGTAACCAGCGAGGCGAGAGCTGTTGGACGATGTTGGTTTTTTTTGTGCTATAGCTTGCTCGGAGCGGGGTGGTGCAAGGCGCATAGGGAAGGGTCCCGATTGTTTTAAAAGCTTTGGGTCCTGCGGCATGGGGGGGGGTATGGAGAATGGTAGGGAGCAGATGTGTGGGTGGAGCCGTCGAGGGAGTCGAGGCGAGGACAATGTACAAGTGGCTGGACTAGTGTATATTTCTGCATCTACCGAAAGCGTGCCTCGTGTGCCTGATGATACCAAGGCTTGCGCCATCTATCTGGTGGCGGGGCCTGCTCATAGGATGCCCGTTGCTGGTACGGGCCGGACTCCTGTGCAAGGTGGGATAATGACGGCGGTCGAGCGAGCGGGCGGCCGGTGGGCGGGGTCGACTTGTGCTGGGTAAGTAGCATTGAAGGGAGGGGGGGTTCATGCGGTTTCACACCGAGCAGAGAATGACGGGTATGTTTTAATTGCCGCCTATTTAAGTACTGGGTTACCAGGCAGGTAATCAGAGAACGAGCCACCAGCTCTGGCCGGCCCCGGATGACATCTAGGCCGATCTGCTTGACGGGGGGGGGTATCACGGTATGAGGCTGCAAGTGGGCGGGTCGGTAGTGGATATCTGCATCTCCGGAAGAGTCGAGCTTGAACAGGGATTGTTATATATGCCGGCGTATGTATCGAGATATGGGGGATTGCATGCCCGCTTTCCCAGTGGCGTGTATCTATCCGCGTCTGTCGACCAGTCCGGGAGAGGATCACTTGCTGAATTCTGGAGTGTGGCCGGAATGACCTGTGTCTATGACCAGAGCAGGGAGGGGGCCATTAAGCGAACAAGGCCTCTGGGAGGGCTCCTCTCCTTCGAGGTAAGTTACTGACGCGAATATTTCTGTTTTCGCTGGCCGTCTTAATTTACCGGCGGGCCTATCGACTGGGCAGGCAAGGGAACCACGTCGGGAAATCTCACGCAGGGGTTCACGCTCTCGTGGTTGTCGCCGTGGAAAAAACAATAAGAAAAGCAGAGAAAAAGAAAAAAATACAGCTCATCGGTGTTTCGAATCAGAGCGGTCAACGCGTGCCGAGATTCGGCAGATATGAGATGTTATCTGCTTTTGGTAGCCGACCCGCCGTTACCCAAGTTGTTCTGCGCGAACCTCACCTGAATAAAGATTGGAATAAGAAACCTTGTAGCCCCTTACTTATTCCCTAGGTACCTACCTTTCGGCCGAGGCCAAGCCGGGTGGGAATCATCACGGCAGCAGCAGCGCATGGTACCGAACCGGCCGATCCCCGAGGTTGGGCCCTTGATCGGATGCCACCAGCACAAAGATCCGCACTCGGCTTGAACCCGTCGAGCCGATTGATCTATACATCCATCACCTCGGGAGGTGGGGTCATCGGCAGGCCTTCCAGCAGGGTTATTATCATCTGCGTCTCCACCGCATCGGCACGGAGGGGAATCCACTTGGGGGCTCTCCTATGGGGCCATGTGGACCTGCGTATCAAGAGCTTGTCGGGGGAAGGAACCGTAGCTCGAGGTTTCGGGCAGGGCCGCGTCCATCCCCGCGTCTGTCGGTCCGGGAAGGAGGGAGCTGGTATCGGCCGTCCCTTGTAGACATGTCATCTCCCGGCCTCCTGATCTCATCCATACACGCATGTCCCCTGGCCGGCCGATATCGAGACTTGGTAAATCATATCCCGGCCTGCAGATTCTACTACACACGCCCGTCCCCTTGCCGACTGGTGCCGAGACATGGGCAAGTCATCTCCCGGCCTGCAGACTCTGCTCCCGCACGGCCGATATCCAGCAGGCTCCTGTCCACAAACAGCGTCGACAAGACACATATGTACACGCGACCCTGTCCCACTTTCTCAGCACGGCCTCCGCAAGGACCTGAGCCTCCCCCTCTGAGCACTGAGAATCACGCACTCTTGAGGTCCCAGCCCCGAAAACGTGGCCCAGTCCTGTCCGGCCCAGTTGGCTGCTATGCGACAGAATGGCCACAGGGAGAGCTGATTCTGGCCGAGGTTCAGTTCAGCTCCCCTTTCTCATACTCGATGCCAGACATCGGGAAACAGCCTCAAAGGATGCGCGCCAGTCCGCGAACCGAAAGACCATGTCGGCCTGAATTATCGCTGGTCCTTCTCCGTGGGTGAGATGGCCAGGTGGCGACGTGGATTATGAATGGCGGGCAGCCCCCGCGGCTGCCGGGCCGACCGGAGGAGGCAGAGTCGCCCCCCATCATCGACCCGGCCCCAGGCGAGAGGCGACAGACAACGGCGTGAACTGCTCCCGTGCTGCGGCCTGAATCACGGCAGACTAAACCAATATGACATTGCAATGACATGCCTCGCTGTCTTTCTGTGGCCGCCTCCCTTTCTCCGAAATCCAGCATTTGGCGATGGACCGCTGTGGCGTAGACCTTGCAGGGGCCGGGATGGCCCCCTGCCGTTTCTCACTTGCCACTGGGGAGTTCCGACCGGGCTTCCGGGCATCGGATTGGACGGCTACTGTCGCAGTTTCCCCTGAATTTTCCATTCCATGGCATGCGCCGGCCGGGGTCTGTATCTGGATCCGAAACACGGGTGGCAGGACGGGTTCGGGCCATTGGGCCTTGTGGGTGCTTTGGCAGTTGATACTGTATTTGCTCAGGGTCGGCCACGCGGCTCTGTACGACTTGCAACTTACACGACTTGCAACTTACACGACTTGCAACTTACACGGCGCGCGTCGCGTGACGGCGGCTGGGCCAGCCATAAAAACACCGCAGCCGGCTGGCCGACGCCCCCAGGCCAGCAGACGGCCAGTCAGTCCGGCACGGTGTATCTCACCTCGGCGAGCTCGCGCCCCCCCCCGGGGACAAGGCACCAGCAAGCAAGGAGAGAGGACTCTGTCTGGCCAGTGCAGTCACAGCCAGCCGGCCGGCGGGCTTGGCGGGCTTGGCAAGAGTAAAATGGGATGGCCCAAGCCCAAGCACTTGAGCGACGCTGGCTGGCCGGCCGGGGCTGGCTTGGGCGTCGGGCATGCCAGCCTGATGGTGGCCGTCTAGAAGCTAGCGCTACAAGAAAGAAGGCCGAGTCCGAGTCGGGGGCCTAGTCGGGGGCCGAGTCGGGCGCTGGCCTTGAACCAAGAGTCGTCGGCCAGGGGCAGCGGCAGGAGAAGAAGGGATACCTGCGGCCTTGGTGGTGGCTCTGCACAATGGCTTGTAGGGGACGGGAGGGGACGGGAGAGGGGACAGGAGAGGGGACGGGAGAGGGGAGGGCAGGGGCCTGCTCAAGTCGCTGGATCCACACCTGGGGGGGCGAGGGCCACGATCCGCCCAGGGGCCCAGGGGCCAGGGGAAAGGATGATGATTATTTGTCGGCTGTCGACTGTCGGCCGTCGACTGTCGACTTGTCGACTGTCGTCAGGCGACCGGCTCAAGGCTGTGATGCCGCCAGTCGGCAGCCCCAAGGAGGAGAAATCCCTCTCCTTGGCAACAGCACCTCCAGCACCAGCACCTTCAGCACCAGCATCACCAGCACCACCAGCACCACCAGCACCACCAGCACCAGCACCACCAGCAACGCCCCCCTCCCCCGGCAGCACCCCCGGCACCACGGCACCGCGCCTTTCTCGGCCCCATCCCTGCCCTTTTTGTCTTTCCTCACCGATCGCCACGACTGCCACGACCAAGGGTAGGCAGGCCTGCGAGCCAGCAGGCCACCAATCAGGCACCGGTACCTGCCACTTGCTATTTCTTGATTCCTTGGAGGAAGGAGGTGACCAGCCAAGGAGTGAGGAGTGAGTGAGCGAGCTGCTTGGCCGGTGCCTGTGTGCCACTTGCCACAACAGCGGAAGCCCGGCCTCCTCTCTTTCTCTCTGCTCTCTTCCTACACGCTCACACGTCCCCACTCCCACTCCTCCACTCTGCATCCATCTCCACAGCTGGTATTCTCGTCCTCCCTCTCACCTCACTTGTCACCCTCACCACCCTTACGGTGACTCTGGTCTACATTTTTTTTTTCTTTCTTTCGCTTTTTCGTTCCTTTTTCCTGCCGCCTGACCTCCCCCGGCCAGAGATCGGGCAAGAGCAAGCGATCAGCCGGCTTTGCCCCTTACTACCATCCTGCATGCTCAGACAGACACCCACACAAGCACACACGCACACGCACGAACGCAACCTTGACACTTGCCGCCGCTGCCGCCGCTGCCGCTGCCGCTGCCGCTGCCGCACTGTGTCTCGACTGGAGCCCTGGCCCTGGCCGTGCCGCAACGCTCCTTGTCTGCCCCTCGCCTTGCCCCCCTTCTTCCTCGACACAGACAGACGCGAGCTAGGCTTGGTCTGGTTCCCTTGGTACGCCCCCCTCTTTGACCTCGAGGGCCCGAGTCCGGCTGGAGAAAAGGAGGCCGAGTCTGGCAAGAGAAAAGAAACCGTTGCCTCTAGCGCCTAGGCTTGTCTCGCCTCTTGTCCGTCCCCAATCCTTCGGCAGCGGGGCGCGCCAGTCTGGACGGCAGCCGTGGACCCGCCCGCCTACCGTTGCCCGCAGCGACCGCGACGGACGAGCGGACCGACCGACCAGCCAGCCAGCCGCCTTGTTCCTTCGCCCTCGCGAGCGACGATCCCGCGACCGAGAATAATCTCCCCGCCAACCTCGATGCTGGCCGTCGCCCTGACGCGGCCACGCCTCGACAGCTCCTTGGCGCCTCGGACGCGGGAGACCGCCCGTGACATTCACCGGTCGAGCCTCACCGGCCGGCAGCCAGGTCCGACTTGACAAGTCAACCAACCGGCCTTGACGTCGCGTCACCCGTCCATCATCTGCTCGGCCGCTCGCAGCCACGTTCGGATCCGTGTCGGCGGACCGAGCTCGTCAAGATGGTCAGCATAGCGGACGAGTACATGGACCATACCCTGGACGGCATCGACGACGACTCCTTTCAGTGCAAGGCATGCGGAGAGGTCTGTCCCCTTGCGAGCCCACGCTCTCTCCCTGTTCTCCCTCGACCCTCGCTGACCTGCAGCTTTTCTTTCCGTTGCGACAGATTCTCGAAGAAGGCAAAGCATATGAGCTTGGTTCGTACCGCCCCTGTTTTTGTCAAATCATAAGAAGAAGAGAAAGAAGAGGAAGAAGAGGGGCCGTCGCCGTGTCAAATCTGCCACTCAGCCTGGCAGAGATGGACCGGAGCCGAGCGGCTCCCGGCGACGGCCGGCCCAGTCTGGTCCAGCGACCGTGCCCACCAACTTGTCTCGCGGGAATGGGCAGCGCTGACGACCTCTCCCTATAGCCGGCAGTCGATGGCACATCAACTGCTTCCGATGCAACACGTGCGACACCCAGCTCGGGGACGACGCCAACCTGCTCCTCCTCGGCGATGGCTCGCTCATCTGCAACAACTGCACGTACAGCTGCACCGCCTGCGGCAGCAAGATCGAGGACCTGGCCATCCTGACCGGCGACCAGGCCTTTTGTGCCAGCTGCTTCCGGTGCCGCAACTGCAAGCGCAAGATCGACAACCTGCGGTATGCCCGCACCTCGCAGGGCATCTTCTGCATGGACTGCCACGAGTCCGTCATGGCCCGGCGCAGGAAAAAGACAAAGGCCCAGCAGCAGCAGCAGCCGCGGGGGCGCGAGCGGGACGCGGCGTCGGCCATGGTGATGGAAAAATCACTCCCTGCTCTGCCGCCCAATGCCATTCCGAGAGGCGCCTTCTCCAATGACCAGGTCGACCCGGGGTCGGATACTGCGACCGAGCTGTCTCCACGGCCTCGGCAGCCGAACAACACCGTCTCCAACCCGGCTGGCAAACCCGAGTCGATTTCGTCATCTGGCGCCAGCTCGCGCCAGGCCCGCTCACCTGACCGAGATAGGGACCGCGATAGGGATCGCGATAGGGACCAAGAGCGCGTCCATGAGAGCACAATCTCGCAGCCGGACCCGAACCTGACCCTCCCCGCGACAAGCTACCGTAAAAACCGCACCTCGGCCATGTATCAACCCGGTGATCTGAACGGGCCCGCCACGGCGGCCGCCTCTGCTGCCGCCGCCGCCCCTGCCGCCGCCGATGGGGACAGCTTCTTCATCCCTCTCGGCTTCGACCCGACCCCCACTGGCTCGGTCTCGACCCCGAGATCGGCCATCGAAGCCGGCAGTGGCTCGGCCGGTTCTGTCGACGGTTCCAAAAAAATGCGAGACGGCGGCGACTACTTCAGCCAGCAGCAGCACCATCAGCAGCCGCCGGGCCGGGCCGCCGACAAGAAATCAGATCCGGCCCAGGTCCAGACGCCTGCGCCGCACATCGCCTTCCAGGCGCAGACCCGGCAGTCCTCGTCCGAATACGACACCCCGTCGCCGGCGAAGCCGCCCCAGCGCAAGCTCTCCAAGTCATCGCGCCCAAACCAGCTGCCGCCGCCCGACGACCGGTCCCAGCGGCCGGTGGGCAGCCGCGCGAGCGAAGACTTCAAGTTGCAGGATGCGCCCAAGATCAAGAAGTCATCCTCGTCGGTGTCCTCCGCCGTCGGAGCCGGCCACGGCCAGAAGGAGGCCGACGGCGGCGGCGGCGTCCGGGTCAGCATGCCGCCACCCCCGCTGCGCCGAGACAGGGACGGCAGCGATGTGCCCGGACGGGGCTCGCAGGACTCGGGCCGGAGGGGCGGCGGCAGCGCCGGTCTCGGCGAAGATGCCGACCGGGCCTCGGGCCAGAGGCGGGACACCGCCCCAAGCGGCGCCCCCAAACACGGTCCCACCAGCTCGGGCCCGGCCATGAGACACCCGCCGACCGCCAGCCAGCCATCAGCCGCGAGCGGCGGCGGCGGGAGAGAGAGCGGCCTCGGCAAGCTCGGACCAGCCGCCCCGATCAGGCCGGCCGCCGCATCATCGGATGAACCTGCGCCCCTCCCCCCCCACTCCATGTCGTCGCCGCCGCCCCAGGGACTGTCTCTGAACCGGCCGCCTATTGACCAGAAATTGAGCGACACGTACATGCAGCCCCGCCCGCCGCCGACTCCGCCCATCCAGGCGACCACCACCCAGCAGGCCCCGCAGCAGCAGCAGCAACCGGCGGGCCAGATCCAAGCCCAGACCCCGCGCAAGGGTTCTGCCGGCGACGAGCAGCAGCCGCTGCCGGAGAAGCCGTCTCCCAAGCTGCCCCGCTGGAGCGCCGGCGGCGATTTCAGCATGGACGAGGACATGGCCCGGATCCTCGGCACCGACGAAGGGTCCTCGTCTCTGCTCCGCCGTGTCTCGAATGCCGTCAGGCACGGTCGCACCGGCAGCGCCGAGTCGAGCCAGGCCCAGCAGACCAGGGCCGGGGGAGGCGGCGGTGGTCACGCCCGCAGCATCAGCGAGACCACTCGCGGCACTGCGTCGCCGCGATGGCCGCCCAAGACCCCGATAGCCGAGGACCCGTCCGTCAACGGCGGCAGCGGCGGCGGCGACACCGGGCCCGGCCCCGATGGCAGCCCCCACTCGCCGTCTTCCACCACCGACGACCCGGCCTTCCTCAAGCGCCAGCTCCGATCCTCGGAGCAGCGCGTGGCCGAGCTCGAGCGTAAATTCAACACCGACAGTGACCTGCGCAGCCTCAACAAGAAGCTGGTGGAGAAGCGCAAGACCGTGTCGGTGCTCGACACCCAGACCGAGATTATGATTCGCCAGCTCGAGGTCCTGGCCGGCTACGTCGAGCGGGCCAAGGAGACCAAGACCCCGATCGACCCGCGCGAACTCGAGGACTCGGCCGTCAAGGAACTGGTCCAGAAGCTGGAGCGGGTCAAGACCGGCATGACGCTCGCGATTGAGCAGCTCCACGAGGAGCGGGACGCCATGATCGACGAGAAGGACCGCATCGTCGCGGAGCGGGACCGGGCCCTGGTCGAGTTCGAACAGCTCTCGGCCAAGAATGCGCAGCTGGCGGAATTCAACAATGACCTGACGCACCAGATCCAGGGACGATTCAAGGCCCAGGCCGCCGCTGTTGCCGCGGCCGCGGCTGCGGCCGCCGGCGACTTCAAGCCGTCGTCCTCGTCAACCTCGGCTTCGGTGTCGTCAAACGGGCTGGGGATCTACAGCCATGCCAAGTCGGGCTCCAACGTCGACGTGGCCAGCCTCGCGGCGGCGGCCGCCGCCGGCAGCCTCCCGATGATGATGGACAGCGAGGAGACCGTGGTGGAATCGGGCCCGACCGTGGTCCAGGTCCGGAGGGGCCAGGTCAAGAAGTTCAACTGGAAGAAGGGCACTGCCGTGGCCAAGTCGTTCGCCAAGGGGGTCAACCAGACGGTCGGGACGGCCTTCCGGCCGGACCGGGAGAAGCCGCCGCACTACGGCGGTCTAACCGGAGACAGCATCGGGCTGCCGTACACCATGACCGCCACCGGACAGCAGCAGCCGCAGGTTGGGGCGGGGGCCGAGGTAGCCTCGCCCTCCTCCGCCTCCTCATCTGCTGCGGCCGGGCTCCTCCACCAGACGCCGGCTCCGCCACACCCTTCGTCGCACCAGCCGCAGCTGCATCAGCCGCAGCTGCATCAGCCGCAGCTGCACCAGCCGCAGCCGCAGGGTCCGCATCAGAATCCGCATCAGACCCAGAGTCAGCATCAGCACCAGAAGCCGGTGCTGCTGCAGCACCAGAACCACCATCAGCTGCTGCCACACCACCAGCCCACCGGTCTCGGCCTCGGCCTCGGCGCTGGCGGGGTCGGCGGAGCCGGAAGCATCGGCAGCGGCGGCGCCGGCCGCGGTCACGGAGATCAGAAGAATCAGGGATTCGGCTTCTTCAACCGCAAGGGCACCATGCCAAAGTCCATGTCGACCACCAACGTGTCGATGGCCTCGGGCGGTGGCGGCGCCTCGGCCGCCTCCGCCTCGTCGGCCGCCTCGGCCCTGGCCGCCGTCGCGGAGGCGCCCACGACCCTGTTCGGGTCCGAGCTGGCGGACCGGTCCGAGCACGAGCGCCGTCAGATTCCTTGCGTGGTGACCCGATGCATCGAGGAGGTGGAGCTGCGCGGCATGGACGTGGAGGGGATATACCGCAAGACGGGCGGCAACTCCCAGGTCAAGGCCATCCAGGACGGCTTCAGCCAGAGCGACGACTTTGACATCTCGGACGCCGATATCGACATCACTGCCGTCACCAGCGTCCTGAAGCAGTATTTCCGCAAGCTTCCCACCCCTCTGATCACGTATGACGTGTATGAGAGGGTGCTGGAGTCGAACTGTAGGTTTTTCTTGACGGCCAGATCCATCTCTACCGGAGTGCCTGACTGACCTTACTCGGCCATCTCCATTTCTAGCCATCTCCAATGATGCCGAGCGCTGTGCCCATCTGAAGAATACGTTTGCGACCATGCCGCAGAGCCACCTCGATTGTCTCGAGTTTCTCATGTTCCACCTGGGCCGAGTCGCCCAGAGGCAGCCCGAGAACCTGGTGGGTGCCTGCCTGCTCCCCTGCAGACTGACATTGGATATAACTATATATGACTGACACACAACCTGCGTGAGTACAGATGGGCCCCAAGAACCTCGCCGTCGTCTTCGCGCCCACCATCATGCGTGACACCAGCCTCGAGCGGGAGATGAGCGACATGCACTCGAAGAACATTGCGGTCCAGTTCATTATCGAGAACATTCCTATCATCTTCACCGACTAGATTCCGCGCCGGTCCACGACTGCGGACAGATCATCCTCGACGAGACCGGCGCGACCGGCGCTGTCACGCCTCGATCGAGCGTGCTCAAGATCAGCCCTGATTCAGGATCCCCACGCGCGCACACGATGTACATATGCTCGGCGAGTCGAGTTCCCTTTTCCACCAGGGGTCGATGGATTTTCTGCCTCGCGCCCGAGGGGTCGAGTGCTGCCCTTCCCTTTAATTCTAGTAGGAATAGGAACAGTATTGAGCCGGGATGTTTATCTGCCTTTGGGAGTTGCTGCGGTCGATGAGTACGGCTCGTGGGGAGAACGGTTTGATTGCATGCGTGCATTGTTTGTGTTTGGCCAGCTTGTATGTCAGACTTTTTCGTCTTTTTCGATTCTTCTTCGATTCTTGCCTGGACCTTTCTGGAGGCTGGGTGGCAGCTTTGGTGGTAATATGTGCGTCCTCGGTCATGGTCCTGGTTAATGATGGGGGGTATGGGGAGGGAGCACCAGACGAACTCTCCGAGGACAGATGCGCTCTTTTCTACAGGTCGAGGTGTCCTTCGGCCCGAGGACTTGTTTGGTCTCCTATCTGCGATGAGGGAGGCAAGTCGGGGCTACACGGGACGGGACGAGACAGACGGGCGAAGGAGGGGAACAGCTCTGGTCGACGACACTGATGATGATTTTTTTTCGTGCTCCCTCTACGCGTGGAGAGGCGGGGCGGCGCGGACGTTTGCATCTTTAGCCATGGTAGCGTGGAGATTTGACTACTCTTGTTATATGCGTGGTATGGGCGAGGGTAGAGTGGGGGGGAGACGCAGAATCGAATCAATTGTGAGCTCTACCCACTGGCAGGATAATCTCATGTCTGCAGAAAGAAGCCTGCAGCCGTGGGAGGACGCGGGGTCAAGGATGTGGCAGATCCCAAGGCCAGCTGGCCAGTAGTAGTGTTTCTAGAAGAATCAAGGTTTCTATGGGGGGGGACTATCAGAGCAGAGGGGGGATGAAATAAACTATGCCATTCCAAACCGGGCCGGCAGCGGATTCTGGAGGTGAGCTGGGCCTCTTCTTGGTCATATGATAGGCATGGCGGCGATTGATAGTGATTCTCGGGTCTGATGAGGCCTGTTGCCGGCTACGCTCGATCGATGCGTGATAGCGCCGGTTGGGCCGGTCTCGTTGAGTCTGACTGGCAAGCACGGCTGTAGACTGCGAGGTATGCCGTTGAGAAATGTACGAAGAGGATGCAATGCAGGCGCCCGCCACTTGGATTGCAGATTATAACCCCACCACCCCCCTCCACTACCCCGCCCCCATCATCCTCTTGACCCTGTCCAGCAGCAGCCCGCTTTCCTTGGCCAGCTTCCTGACTCCCCCCCCGCCACCGGACCGCGCGCGCGCCAGCGTCTTCTTCCGGCGCGCTCGCCGCTCCAGCGCCTCGGCACGCTGCCGCCCCCGCTCGCGTATGGCCTCCGCGCGGGCCTCCTTCTCGGCCCGAGCACGCTCCGCGCGCGCGAGGTTGGCGGATTTTTTTCGGGGGGCCCGCTCGCGGCTTCGGACCGAGCCGGCCGGCGCACAGGAATCCAGCATGGCCTGGCGGTCGGGGTGGATTTCTGATGTCGCGGGTGCAGCGGCGGCGGCGTTCTCGTCAGGTGGGGAAGGCGCGGCAGAGGATGCGGGCGGGACGGCGGCGGCGGCGCCGCCAAGTTCCCGTGCACGGAGCCGAGCGTATGTCTTCTTCACGCGCTCGGCGTGGATGAGGTCCTGCTTCTCCCGGTCGGCTGGGCCGGCGCGTTGCGCGGGTAAGCCTGCTGTTGCGTCCCATCCCTGGCCAGATGCCGGCCCTGGCTCTATCCATACCTTTTCGTCGCCATGGGCCCTCGGGGAGCATCTCTGGCCTAACCTGCCGGGCCCGCTTGTGCTGCTGCCGCTGCTGGTGCTGCCGTTCATGTCTGCCTGTCGCGGAGGGGGGGGGAGCCATGACGCGGAGATCTGGGCTGTCGGAGCGCGTGTTGTGGTTTTTCTCTTACAGGTCATGCGGCTGAGGTCGAGGTTGCGAGGTCAAGGCCGGGATTCGATGCTGCCGGGTGATGTCGGTGGTGTGCCAGCTGGCTGGTGGAGGGGCCACGATCCATCCGTCCCAGGACCCAGATCAAACCAGGCAGCCAGTCACATGAATAAAACAATTCCTGCGGCAAGCCCGGACTCTGAAATCCAGCTCTGGCTCGGGCTAGCTAGTCACTGATAAGAGTAAGAGCACGCGACCTGCCCATGAAGCCCGCCCATCCTCGTCACCTGGGCCCAGCCGGACAAGAACGACCCGATTGGACCCATCCGTCATGCATTCTTTTCCTCCCCGGCCACACAACCGTCTTGGCGCGCCGAATTCCCTTTTCGGCCGCCCCTCCCCCCACCGGACCAGCCAAGCCGGGCTCAGCTGCCCGCCCGCAATGACGTGACTCCCTCTGCAATCCAACCGCAGACCTCGGCCAAAGTCCGGCGCGTCCTGCTCCTGCAAGTGGGGGAGCCGTGCCGGCCGCGACTTGCTGCGATTGACTGTAATCTGTAACATGCACCCGCCACGACATGCAACTGCCACTGCTTCCCTCCGGCCCGTCGGGCGACCCAGCCGATCCTCCCCTGGTGGAGCTGAGACTGTGACCGGCTCCCATTTGCTATCCGCATCTACTTCCATACCCTGCTCTAACCCAACTTCGCACCCCACGCTTTTTTCCATTAATCCCGCCCGAGCCAGGGAAGACCCCCCCTCTACCCCCCGCCATTATCCCTTACCTTGTTGGCGGGTCGTCACTATTTCTTCCTTCTTCCTTCTTTCTTTGTCTTCCCCCTACAGCCCCCCCCCCACCCCCGGCCACGCCAGAAAGAGACCCCCCGGGCCGAATCCCCCAACAACACTCACCCATCATCACGCCACCACCTACCAACCCACCACCACCAGCCATGCCCATCTTCCAAGCCAGCCTCGCTCTTGACCTCGACCTGGACGTCGAACCCGACTTTCGCATGAGGCCAGCTTCCCCCTCTCCTCCATTTGATCCCCCCTGCCTCGACCCCCACGCCCTGAGGCGACGTCTCTCGGAGGAGAGCATCCGCACCGAGCTCTGCGAGGGACCTGTGCCAGCGCCCGAGGACGGAGAGGGAGAAGAAGGACGAGAAGCGGGAGGGAGCGCTACAGCACCAGCAGGCGAGTTCGATGCCCATGTTGGGACCCGGCCGATAGAGGAGGGTGCCACGTCGGCCGTCACCTCAGATCGTGCCGAGCTGATTGAGCGGCTGAAGAGGGGCGAGAGCCCAACCTGGGTCCCCAGTCGGCAGGTACGAGTATCCGTTTCCCGTCTCGCCGGAACGACCAGTCCAGTATCGGGCTCCTTCTCACGTGGCCTGTCCGTCCCGCAGCTCGAACTCGAGCCCCTCCACCACGCCTGTCCGCCGGCGCCGACCTCGCCCCCGCCAAGTACGCGGACCTCGCGAACCTCGCGACGCCCCCGCTCGGCCTCGCCCCACTTTTCTCCTCCAGACCGCGCTCTCCTCGCCGCTGCCACGGCCTCCTCCGACCTCGATCCGGACGAGGCGGATCGTCGACTTCGGGAGGGCCCCCAGACCCGCCGCCCGAGCTCGGCTCTTCACACGGGCGATTTCACTCCCGAATACGACCACGACCACGGCAGTGCTTGCCCACAGCAGATCGGGCCTGTTGCCGGCGGCGGGGCTGACGGCCACTTGCAGGCCGCACCAATGGCGCGTGAATGGGGCGGCCCGGTAACCCCGCCCTCGGCAGCATATCCGGTCGGGCTCAGCGGGGCCACGGCGATAA
This sequence comes from Bertia moriformis, assembly GCA_025802115.2. NCBI lineage: Eukaryota > Fungi > Ascomycota > Sordariomycetes > Coronophorales > Bertiaceae > Bertia > Bertia moriformis. The sequence goes on from JAOYNC020139018.1 coordinate 15,035, forward strand.
TGCGGGTCGGCATGGAGGCGCTCAGATCGGGATCACCTCAGTCCAGCTGGCTGTACAAGGTCGCGCCCACGAGTCCCCTGGCTCGGTCGGTGCTGAACGAGGACCTGTCGCCGCCGCACCCGGCCCTGCCGGCACCAATAGACATAGCCTCGTCCGGCGGCCGGTCGCCGACCGTGCGCCGATACACGGCCAATTTGATCGGCCCGGCCGGTCTTGACCGCAACAGCAGTGGCTGCAGAGGTGGCGACCAGCCCCCGAGGCCGGACCGCTCCAGGCCATCCACTCCCTACAGAGCGCACCAGCCCTGCCGGTCCACGGCTAGCATCGGCTTCGGCGTCGGCACTTCCCCGTCCCCGTCGGGGTCGGGGTCGCGGCGTGGCCCCTCGCACGGGTCCGACTCGATGCCGATCCAGCGCGCGTCCATGGTAGGTTCGTACGAGGAAAGCATCCTACGCGGCCGCATGTCCACCATGCCCTCCCGCCCGCTCGAGTTCTTGGCCCAGATCGGGGTGCTGGGGATGGGTAAGTACCCGCCCGGTCTGCGCTGCCCGCCCCACGTCACCCTTACTTTTCCCGCCTTCTTCTACCGCTACCCGAGTAGCACGTCGTCCATGGCCATGTACGGCTTCGGTGGCGGCGGCGGCGGCAGGATCCTCTCTGACGACGAGGGCCCGAGCCCGTACGTGGGACACATCGACCTGGAGGGTGGCTTGCCGAACCCGGATGAAGGGCAGCGACTACGTAGGAAGATGCGCAGCAGATGCGGCGCCGGGGAACGGCTCGCCGTCGCCGCTGATGGCGCCGCTGATGCTGGTACTGATGCTGCCGCCGCCGGAGAGGCAGGCACGGCTGCTGCGGACCATGATCAGCAGCAGCAGCAGCAGCTCCCGCCGCCGCCGCCGCCGCCGTCGCGCCCTTTGCGGAGGCCCGACTCCCTGAAGGCGCCGCCAGGGGGCAGCTACCGCATACCCGAAAGGGGGCAGATCCAGATAATCATAAAGAACCAGAACAAGACCGCCGTCAAGCTGTTCCTCATCCCGTATGACCTGACCGGCATGGAACCCGGCACCAAGACCTTCATCCGGCAGCGGAGCTTCTCGGTTGGCCCCATGGTCGAGCGCGGGGTGCCGGCACCGCCGCCCGGCGCCGCCCCCCCGGTTGAGCGGCCGATCCTCCGCTACCTCGTCCACCTGCACATATGCAGCCCCTCCCGGGGCCGGTACTATCTCTACAAGGCCATCCGGGTCGTCTTCGCGAACCGGGTCCCGGACGGGCAGGAACGGCTGCGCAACGAGACCACGTCGCCGGACCCGCAGTTTACGCCTTATAAGCCTGCACGGGCGGCCGGCGGCCGTCTCCGTCAACGCTGCCTACACCCAGATGGCCATAGTCACCACTGGCGCGGCAGTGGCGGCAGCGACACTCCCGCGAATGCGGATCCGGAAGCGGAAGCGGACGCGGACGCAACCATGGATTGCTCGCCGCCGCAGCCGTCGCGCACGGTCCCGGCGGAGACGACACCAGCAGAGACGTACGGCAAGCTGAAGCCGGCCGAGTTTGCCCGCCGCCCGCAAGGAGCCAACGACAGCCACGGCCCGAGTGCCGAGGGCCTGCTCTCCCGGCAGCTGCGGTCGCTTGGGGTATGCCCGAGTCAGCAGCAGGGATACCAGAAGTAAGGATGTGTGCTCGGGGGATTGGTCCGGCATGGGGATTCGTTCGGCATGGGAACTGGTTCGGCATGGGGATTGGTTCGGTATCGGGAGAGGGCTACTTTCATGTCCTGATAACAGGCAACATCTGAAGCAAAAAAACCAATTCCTAACAAAAGTTCTTTTCGTGGCGATGACGGGGTGTCATCTTGGGAAGCCGAGTTTGAGGCGGGCGGGCTGGCCCTTTTCTGCTCACGTTGTTGTTGTTGGCATGGTCCGGGAAGGGAGGAAGGCAACTGGACTTGAAAAGTTGGATCCCGTTCCGGGATATGGGGATCGGCCAGTGGCCAGTCTCAAGGGAGAAAGTCTGTTGCCAGTGTGGCCGAGGCATGGAATCCCGAGGGAAAAGTAAGTTTGTATTGGCAAGACATTGGCAAGACTTTCAAATCTTGGGGGGAAAGGAAATCGGGGCTGGCTCAGATCTCAGTTCCCGGGCGGGGGGAGGTCGATGGGTTGGAGGCCCTCGGTTCCAAGGGGAAAAGTAAATCATTACGGTCGAGGCCCTATTCTCAGTTCTCAGTTCTCAATGTCAAGGGCGAAAAGAGGTCGTGTTCGAGCCTCTATTACCAAAAGCAAAAGAGGAGAGTGGTCGAGGCCAGGCTAATCTGGTCTCAGCTAGTACAAGAAGCGAAATGGGATCGTTGTGGAGGCTGGTCAGATCGAGGTCGTGGTGGTGGATATTGGATAGTGGTCGAGGCTTGTCTGGCAATAAGAATAAGAATCAGTGGTCCGGTCCGGCTTATTTGAGGGGGGCCATGAGATCAAGATCGCGTTGGCGAATATGACATGGTCGCCGACGCCAGTCTGCTCTCTACTCGAGAAAGAAAGAAAGAAAGCCGTCGTCGAGATGATTGCGGCCTTGATGCTAGGATCTAGCCCAGGCTGGCCCATCCTCTATTTTACTTCGAAACAATGACGACCGACGCTCGGCGCCCAAGCCACTACCAGTCCGCCACCATAGGGATCCCCCCCTTTGTGATCGTTTCCACTCTTTTTTAGAAGTATTCTTTCCTTTCTCGGCTTGAACGAGGCCGTGGCCGGTAACCAAGAAAAAGAAAAAAAAGAAAAAAAAGTGCGCCGGCGACCGTCATCGGAGCGGAGCGCCTGCCCACGGTGCAATGGGGGAAGACGCAGACGCGCTCTCCGCCTGCCAGATGTTAGAGGTGGCGGCAGCAGCAGCAGGCAGTGGCCCTCCTCTGTTGGCCGGTCTTTGGATCGAGTGAGCTCTGGGGTCTGAGCTCAACGTGCTTGAGGGTATTGTGTGTAAGTGGGGTGGGCTACCACCCCACCTGGTAAACTAGTTTTCCCTATGCCGGGCCGGCGCTCTGGCCTGGCAGGTGTCCGCCCAGCTGCCAGGCCCCCACTGCGAACCGAGGTCTCAATAAGAAGTCTGGGCGTGGAATGTTGGCCGGGCCAGGAGAGGCGCTCAGACAGACGTTGTAAAAAGTACCGGCGTTGCGAAGTGAAAAGACGTGGCCAGGCCCCTGGACCCACACATGACACAATTAGCTGAGCCAGCCATGTAAGGGGACAAAACTCTGGGCGAGGACGCCTGCATCATGAGTTTCCCGTCTCTGAGCTTCCCTGAAACTCTTCAGGTTATGAGTCCTTTGCTTCTCCGGAGCTGAGCCCGTTGCCCAGGTCCACCGGCACCCCGAGATCATCGCCTCAAAGCCTCGATCTCTCCGCCTGTTCCCGAGATCCTCGCCTCAAAACCCCGATCTCGCTCTTCCCCATCAACCTCCTCCCGTCAGCTAGCATGGGAGACCGCAACTCGTCGCCGGGCCTGGGCAACTCCGGGCCGCCCGCGGCAGACCCTTGCCAGGCCTCGGGCCAGCTGCAGGTCCCGCCCCGATCCGACAGCCGGAGCCCTCAGGGACCCACCGCCGTAGGCCCTGAGACCGAACCCGGCACCGAGCAGGGGCTAACAAAGCCCGGATCGAGCAAGCCGGCCGGCAAGGACGCCGCCATTAAAACAGAGCCAGAAGACCCGAACCGGTTCACCCTGGCTATTTACCGCCCAGACTATACAACTCTCGCCGATGCCCCTAATGCCCTAATCAGAGAGAACTAGGAAGCTCGTGACGAGCAGCGCGCGCGAGACGAAGAGGCCCGCGCAGAACAGAGGCGCGCGCACGCAGATCCAATATCTGCCCTCCGGGATCGATCTGTTGCGCGAGAACGCCGCTCGGCTCCACATACGCCTACTCGCGAGGCCCTAGCACTCCCATGAATCGTGGAAACCCGCCAGCAGCTCCCGCGCTAGCAGCTACGCATGCAGTCCCTGTAGCCCCCGCAAAGGCAGCTCCCGCGCCGGCAGCTCCCGCGCCGGCTCCGCGCATGCTAGCAACTCGGGCCCAGCCTGAGAGGCACCAGCCTGAGAGGGCCACCGCCGTCATACGCCGAGCTAGCTCGCCAGGTCCAGCAGCGTGCTTCCTCGGCCGTCGCCGAACCAGCCCTCGCGGCCGCCGGCAACCGCTCCGGCTGGCCAGCCTCGTGGGTTATCGAAGAGGTCCGCCGCTCGATAATGCGCTGGGGGCCTATCCTGCCTCCCGACCAGCATCTCTGCAGCGTCGATAACTATATCGGCTACAAGGGGCGGATCATGAACGATTTGATCTGCATCGACGGTACGAGTACCAATATGACACAGCTGGACGCCTTCTACTCACCCCAGCTCGCTAAAAAGGTCAAACTAGCACTGAAGCCCGAAGCCTAGGGCGTGGCCTATGCCCACACCGAGCTATAGCGACTGATAGCCGCCGTCGCTGAAACTTTTGGTGGCAACACCAACGAGTACTCCAAGTGCCGCTATCTTGGTATCACGACTTGGAGTGGCTCGCGCACGAGAGCGCCCCCCATATGCTATCCCGAATCACAGTGTCCCGACCTCGACCGAGCCGGGCTTATCCCATAGGCAGCGCAAGATGGCCAAGAGGCATACACCCAGCTCCGCCTCGCGATCTTGAAGACGTGGCCGTCGTATCTGATCAACCCGTCGCCGTCGCAGGCCCTAGAGCCACCGCTACTACTGCCCGGCTACCGAGGCCAGTCCGAACAGGAGCGGCCACGCTCCGCTCGCAGATCCCCGGACGGCCGCCTTCGCCAGGAGCAGGCGCAGCCACCGGCGCAAACGCGGCGGCGCCGGCGAACACCTGCCGCGTCTATAGCGAATAAGGCCACTGGGCTCGATCGTGCCCACGGCACCAGACACTCGCAGCCCTCGACGAGAGCGAAGACGGCGAGTACGGCAACAGCTCCGAGGAGATCCCTCTGAAAGCAGTCACCCGCGTCGATCCGGAGACCGATGCCGATGAGGTATCCCTTGCGTCCAGAGGGGGCCGGGAGAGCCGGCCGGCAGCGCTGGAAAGGCGGGCGGGAAATGAGGGGCCGGCCGGGCCGGCCGGCAGCGCTGGACAAGCTGCCGGGCCCCCGGACCCACACACGACACAATCAGCCGAGTTAGCCATGGAGGGGGATAAAACTGGGCGGGAGCCTGCAGAATATTCTCCTCCAAGCATAATTGAGATACAGACACCCATCATAAGAGTGTCCCGTCTCTGCGCTTCCCTGAAACGCATCACAAAGTCGGACCTCCTGAAAACACCCGA